>VDFB02127505.1:0-35566 GCA_007258455.2 Sequoia sempervirens
AGTGGTATGAAGTGGAAGAGAGAACGGTGATGGAGTGTATGTAATGTTGGGACAAGTGAATGGGATACTAAGAGGGGTGAAGGTGGTGGAGGATGGAACATTCAATGCCACAAAATAACTAGGAATGCTAGTTTGAATAGTGAAAGGAGTCACATGACTAACTTGTTGCATGTTTGTTGTCACTTGAGGAGTGGTATAGGTCAGTATGGATGCTATGGTTGAATTAGGAGGAATTTGAGATCCTCCTTGGCTAACCTTAGTGTTTGTTGGTTGAGATGTGTTAGAGGCATGTTTTTGATATATCTCAACAATTTGTTTCATAACATCTAAGCCCTCATCACTTTCAAGCATTCGATGGATGTTGTTAATAGCAAGAATGGTAGTGGTGGAAATGTTTTCAAGACACAAGTTTTGTTGTAAATGTGTTAAATCCTCATGAATGTTAATTACTTTATCTTGTAGAATGTGGGAATTTGATGTGTCAACATGTATTGTATGTGAGGGTAAAGGTGTACTAGCAGTAGTATCCATGCCTAATGCACCATTTTCCATACCATGAGTAGGAGCTCGAGACAACCCAAGGTCCACAACGAGTGTGTTATCACAGGATGCCATGAGTCGAGAACTTCTTCTCACTAAAGTATTAGCAATAGGGCACCAAACACTCATACAAATACCAGAAGAGATGGGGTGGATGAAAATGCAATGCAATCTAGGACTAATGAAATGCAAATAACAGGAATTTTGTAAATTGAAACAGGAATGTAGTACGAGAAAACAAAAGTGCAGAAAATACCCAAAAATTTGCAAAAATGGCAGGAGGACTAAGTCGCCCAGTGTGGTGAATTAGTCCCACTGATGATTTTTTTGAGATTTTTCAAAAAATTTGAATGCAATTTTATGTTTTTTGGATGCACAAATGCAACGACAGTATGAAATACAATTTTTTGTTGTTTTTCAATGCAAAAAGGATGCAAAAATGCAAGCTATTTGAGCTTTCCACTAATGCAATTTTGAAAATCCTAGGATGCAATTTAATCAATGCAATATCTAATGCAATGTAAATTAAACCTAGGATGCACTTAAAATCAGATGTAAAGATGCTCAAAATTTGGGTTTGCAAAAATGTGGACAGTGATTTTGGATTGCCCACACTTGCTTTGGCTCCTTCTAGGGTTTTTCACCTAAAAGGAGAAAGGAATGGGGTCCAAAATGCAATTGTCTACACTCAAAGTTAATTTGAATGAGATGTATTATGTCTAATTAAGATGTACTAATGCACTAATCTAAAAATGAAATGATTTAATGATGAAAAACCTAAGATATGCAACTTGTTTGAAAACACAATGTGATATGCAAAAATGCCTAAAAATGCAAGTAAATGATGAAATGACTTAACAGAACCAAAGAGGTGCACCTGGAATCTGAAACTTGATGTTGGGAGATTCTGGAATCCTAAAAATTTGACTAAAAATGTTGACTAGGACACTTACACCAGGCTAGGTGACTTAGTCCCAATTTCAGGAAAACTTGTCGGAACAGGAATCTACCAAATGGGTATCCAAAAATGTAAAAATCACTTTTTAGTCCCGAAAGTGGGACTAATTCACCAATAGTGGTGACTTAGTCCACCTACAGATCTCTGAAATTTTGGGACAGAATCTTGTAACCTCAGGTCACTTGATTTTGCAAAAAATGGGGTACAAAGTATCTCCAAGCTTGAATTAGGGTTATGTAGACTTGAATGACTTTGATGAATTCTTGACCACTTTTCAATACCAAATCCTTTGACAAATCTTCCTACAAAGTCTACAAACAAACATGCAAAGAGGGGAAAATGGTTGAGGGTTAGAGTATAGGGGTTTGCCTTGGTCAAACCCTATGAAATGAAATGAAATGGAAAGAGAATGATAAATAAACAACATGCAATGTCATAAACTTACCAAACCCTTAATGTAGAAATCTGAAGATATGCAATGAAGTGCTCCAATGGATGACTTGATTATGTTTGATTGCTTGAGAGATTAAATGCTTAATGACTTATAAAAGTACAAGAGCTAGGAGGATATAGGAGATAAAAATTGAGGGGAAAAACCCTTATTTATACATGATTTTACTAAAATTTCTTGAAAATAACACATCACAGGTTGACCTCAAGGGTTAGAGGACAAAATCTCGCTAGAAATTTGAAATAATTTTGAGTTTTGTGCCAAAAAGGACTAAGTCGCCCCTATTGGCGACTTAGTCCCACTAAAGCAAATTAAGTGGGTGTCGAGAATTAAGGGGCATTAAATGTTGTCCAACGGGAATATCCTCAAAAACACACTTAAAAAAAGTTGGAAAGTGTATTAAAGGGTCATTTAAACATGAGAAAGGGTTGAATTAGTGAAGACAAGTCTAGAAAAGCGTGAAAGTGGGTTACAACACTTCACAACACTTTGAAATAAGACTTGGTAAGTGATAAAAAGGAGTTATTAAGGTGAATTATGATGAAAGGGTCCTAGAAAAGTGTGAAAGTGGGTTACAACACTTCACAACACTTTTACAAGACAACCTAGAAGTCTTAATGATTCACAAGGTTCCAAGACCTATTAGCCAGACATGTTGGCCATTACAACATTAAATCTAGGAAAAAATCAAGCCAAATTCCACTAGAATGGCTTGAACATGAAAAAGTAGAAGAGCTACTTTTCATGTCCTAAAATAATAATAATAATAATATTATAATAAACATATTATATAAATATATATAATATATTGTGGAGCACTAATATATTAATATATAATAACAGGATCCAGCACGAGATTCGGACTCCGTCAGATCAAAGATCAAAATCCGCTTTTTCTTTCATCGAGCAGTTTCATCAGAAATCGAGGATCAAAGTCGAGCAGGATCAAAATCAGAAGATCAAGATCAGGATATCATGATCCGGATCAGACGGATCGAGACGGACGGATTGAGAGAGAGAGAGAGAGAGAGAGAGAGTGGAGAGAAAAAATGTTGAAATTGAAAATGAAAATGTTAACGACATTGAAAATGAAAATATTGTAATTGATATAGAAGATGTTGAAACTGGTATTGAAAATGAAAATTCCAATAACATTAAAAATGAAAATGTTAATGTGTGTGTGAAATGTGGGAGAGTCAGTGAATCAACACAAACACCAATGAGACGAATTGTATCAAAGATTTGAATCAAATAAACTACTCTATTTTGAAGTCAAACAAATATTTAAGAATGTTTCATTGTCCTCTATTCTCAAGGATTTATTAAACCATTTGGCTCTTAGATTTTTGTGTGCACTATGGTTGTTAAAATGACAACTTGAGAAATGAGATAATATTCAACATGCAAACCAATTAAGTTCCTACATGAAACTATATGATGAAAATGATAATGGATGAATGGATAATGATGTTAGATTATAAAATGTAAATGCTATGATATGAAGCTAAGATGATTTTGCATATGCTCAAATGCTAACTATGAATATGCTAATCTAAAATGCAACTATAAATCAATGCATGGTATAAAATGCAACTATAAAGAAAAGTGTGATTCGAAGATGTAACTATGAAACAAAACATGATATGAAATGCAACTATAAGACTCCAAAATGCTCCAATGCTCAAATGATATTCATGCATGATAACTCTACTCAAATGTGGATGCAAAATACTATGGCAAAGGGTTGTATTTATAGGCTTTTCCAAACATCTTGTGATGTCGCAGCGATTGACAATCCAAATTCAAACAAGAGGGATGAACGGTGGAGATGGAGAGAATCAAGAAGAATTTTCCCTTAACCAAAGACAACATGCCAAATGGATGAAGGAATCACTTGACCAAAGACAACATGCCAAATGGATGGAGGAATCAAGTGTGTGAGAAAAAAACCATGTGTTCAAAGTTTGGTTGAAGAAGTGTGTGAGGAATAAGCTATGTGTTTGAAAATTTGTTGAAGATAATTCTAATTTAAAAATTAAAATTATTTAATTTCATATGACCTTGGTGAGGTGGCATGAAAAGTTGTAGACATATGCTTGAATTCCTAATTTGGGATTAGTGAAACTTAATTAAATAAAAAAAGCTTATGGAAATTTGTTTATTTAATTAAATTAGAAGAATATTATTTTAGATTTAGAGAATTAGAAAATATGAACAATATAAATAAATTGAGAATTTATTTATATGTAGTTGAAATATTAATTAAATAGCTAGTATTTAATTAATTAAATGTCTTGACCGATTTTAGGTGTATACATTTTGCCCCTCTTTGAAATAATGTGTTTACACATTGCTTCAAAGAAAATTTTGATACTGATGTTGAGAAAAAAAAATTGATGCCCCAGACGTTGATTTTCAGGTGATGACAGATATATGCTCCCTCGGGAGATAAATCGATGAATTTTGGAATTTTTAGGATTTTTTGAAAATTTTGATGATTTTTCAATGATTTGATGATGATCTCAAAATTTTATGCTTCAAAAATGATTTATCTCCCGAAAAATGATGTATACACTAGTAGGTGATAATTTGATTAATTAAGGCCCTTTTGAAAAATTAAAATTAAACATCCTCATAAAATGCCACTTAATTAACCTTAAAAGGTTAAAAAGTTGATTAGAAAGTTCATTTGAGCATTTTGCAATTTGAAAACTTGTGAGTGCGAGTGATTTGTGCAAATTTCTAGCAGAATGGTGATCCCCTACCACACGCATCAGTTCGAGTGGGTCAAGCGGCACAACCACCCAGTAGCATACAGACCTCTAGTGAGTACCTCAAAAACTACCTCATGCTTTATGCATTTTGTTTTCCCTCCATTTTTCTATTTTGAATTTGGCTTTCTTAGTTTAGCGCATAGGAAGACCGAAATAGAGCATAGGGATACTGTTATAGCGCATAAAATGAAGTAGTGTGTAGGGATACCAATGTAGCACATAGGATAGATGAGTTAGCACATAGCTAATCTAGTGCATTGGGTGCCCGACGTAGTGCATTAGTTAACTATAATGGCACATAGAATAGAGTAGCACTTAGGGCAATTAGATTAGCACATAGAGAGACCGAAGTAGCGCATCGGGGCCCTATTCTTGCGCATTGAGCAAATGAAATGGAACATTGGATAATTTAGCACATAGAACCTTTGTTCTAGCGCATTGATGAATTTTTCTAGCGCATAGAGTTTTTCAGCGCATAGAAAGAATATTCTAGCACATTAGTGAAGTTTTAGGCCAAAATGATGATATTCTTGATTAAACTCCTTGATGTCGATGATGTTTGATCTTGTCAATGTTTGTGTTGATGATGATTGATAATTTTGATAGGTTAGATGTCCATTGATCTCATGATAGGTGAGATTCAATGATACGATGATGATAATTGACCTCATGATAGGCGAGGATCAATTATAGGTTGATTGATCTAATAAACCTCATAATAGGCGAGGTTGAGTTGATTGATGAACCTCATGATACGCTAGGTGCATTGATTGATTTGATAAACCTCATGATAGACGAGGTTCAATTGATTGATATGATAAACCTCATGATAGGCAAGGTTGAATTGATTGATTGATGCTCACGAGATTTGATCAAAGTCTCACCAGAGCTGATTAGATTAATAGGCTGATTGATTTGGATTAATTGATTGATGTTAGTTGATTGATTGACTGATTTGCGATTTTGTGATGATAGGATCCTTTGATGAGTTTATAGATCAGAGAGTGGTTCCCGAAGACATGGGAGTTGATTCGACATTTGACACAGCTCGAGGTAGCTGTTATTGCCCGATGTGGCTTTTCATCTCTTATTGATATGCCCCAGATCAGGATCAATAGGGGGTTATTGACAGCCTTAGCTGAGAGGTGGCACAGTGAGCATAACACCTTCCATTTTCCCACTAGTGAGATCACGATGACTCCTAAGGATGTATATTGGATTCTACGGATTCTGGTGGTTGGAGAGCTTGTTCTATATGATGCACATGAGCAGGGTGGGAATGATGCGCTACGGAGAGTATTTCAGGATGACCATATATGCGGGTATGAGATCCCCTGGAGGGACATGATTGATGCATATGCCACTTTTCCTTCCATTCTATTCAGTTTCATTGGAGGGTTCCTTTGTCTTGTCGTAGGTCAAAGGGACTCTCAGTTGGATGGGGCGGGATCTTGGAGAGCATGATTGTTCATAGCACTCGATATGCATGGGGTTGCTATATGCTTACACACTTGTATCATGATTTGCACTAGGTGGTTTATCTGCGTAGGGCGAGTTTATCAACGGGGGTCACATTGCTCCAGGTCTGGGCCTGGGAGCATATAAAAGTCAGTCGGCCAGTGGGAGATAGACAGCGGCTGGCCATGAGGCCCTATGTTCATATATATGCAAGTCGAGTTACTCAACTGAGGCTAGGAAAACTTGAGCACTGGAGGAGAGTGTTGGATGATCTAGATTCGATGGTATGGTGGCCATATGTTGATTGTGAGCAGTGGCCTGAGGATGACACTCATATGTCATATGTGTGTTAGTTGATTTATCTGATTGGCCGGACCCATTTTATCATCGAGATATTTATGCTACTAAGAGTATTGAGACAATATGGTAGGGTTCAGGGCATGCCCTAGGGAGTGGCCCATTATGCCCGATGACAGCAGGATGCATCAGTTGAGCATTTCCAGGCTTTATAGGTCATCCCTTAGGATGTGCATCCAAAGATCACCAATGCACTGATATCAGTGGAGTATTCCTAGTATATGTTTACACATCCATTCCCACGAATTAAGATTCTAGATGAGCCAACACCATTTTTAGCGGAGGAGGAGGCAGGAGGTCATGGGTGGAGGTGATGGAGAGAGGAGGTGGAGGAGGAGGAGAGCAGTGAGGAGGGGGATAGCGGTCGTGGTGGGGAGATGGAGATGACTAGTGATGGGGGTGATGATGGAGGAGGAGGAGGACTAGGTCCCGACGTTAGAGAGATGAGAGTGCCTGTGATCAGTGGTGGCCCCATCCGCGGCTGACATGTGGAGATCGGGATACCATCCAGTGACGGAACCTGAGATGGTTATTATTCTGGTCGCGAGGTTCAAACATTGCAAGGTTAGTTAGGCGGTATAGGCTCTCTGCTAGCGAGGACGGATACTAGCTGACAGGGAGGGATGCTACTACTAGCGTGGAGTGGAGTCTAGCTTGCACAAGTACAAGCCCAGGGCAGTCGGGGACAAATCTTGATGATTTCCATGTGTTGATTCGAAGAGGATGCCGAAGGATGATGGCGGAGATTAGACTGACGGGGGCATCACTAAGGGGAGCTCTGACAAGGCATTTCTTTGGTACATCAGATTATTTTAGAGAGATTCGCCACACTGCTCAGGAGGCCAAGTTCTACAGGGGTTGATATCATGATGTGGTTCCTCTAGAGTAGCGGGAGGGCTTTGCATAGTCTCATGTATAAGACATTGATGATGTACCTCTTATTTTCGGACTTTATATGATACAGCACCCGGAGTTTTGATATTGATGTATCTATTCATACCTTTGTATATCCTTGTACATGACATTATGATTTTTGAGGTTATATGATATGCAATGATTATGATTTTGAGGTATGATATGCAATGATGATTATGATCTATGTGTCTATATGATGTTATATGATGGATGTCTATGATGCATTTAATTTCTATGTTATGATGATGATCATGATGATTATGATGGATGCATTTAATTACCATTATTTATGTTATGTGATGTTCTATATGAAACTGATGATATGATATGCTATGGATGCAAATGATGATGCAACTAATGTGTTATGATTATATGATGATTTATGAATGATGCCTATATGATGCATGTGATGGATTTTATTGTTCCAATGATATGTGATACATTTGACATTTTTTTGTACTTTTCTAATGCAAATAAATGATGCATGGAATGAATGAATGTTAGATGAAATTATTGTATGATGGTATCGAATTATATTTGTTTATGATGTTTACATGATGATGATCATGATGACTATGTAATGATGATACCTATGTGATGATTATGTGATGTATGCAATGATGATATGATAATGTATGATTATGTATGCAATGATCATATGATGATGTTTCATGCTATGTGAGATGGATTTGATTATGCAAATGATATGTGATGATATGTGATGTTTATATTGATTATGTATGGATTTAATGATTATGTAAATGATGTGTATGATGTTTTGTAAGATGAATTGTGATTATGTGATGCAAATGATTATGCTTAAATGAGTTTGTAAGACTTCAAAACCTCTAGGGTATTAAGCTTAAATGAGTGAATCTATCCAACTTCTAAGAGTTGTGGGAGGTTACCATCAGTTGATTATTTGTTAAGCTTCACAAAACCTGACATATTTCCCAACTCTCTTGGAAATCTGAAGAGACTCACTCATTTAAGCTTAGTGGATCACTTTCTTAATGCAACTATATGAAATGACTTTGATTATGTAAATGAGATGTAATGCGTGTATTTTTGTGTTTTCTGATGCAAATATTATGATGTGATGCATGGATGGATGAATGATGTGATAATGTTTTCTAATGTATGCAAATGATGATGCAATTGATGTGTTTTTTATAATGTCAAATGTACTCAATCCATTGATAAGAGAGATAACCTCATTGTGAATTTGTTGCTGCCTTGGAAACCCTATAGATACAGATGCAATCTATCATGGATGAAATCTACTTAATCATCTAGATCTCATATGCAAAATTTTTGATTCGTAACAGCCGATTTTTTATGCTTTTTATCATCATTGAACCTTTAAAATGTTGAAAGCGAGTACAAGTATCGATGGCATATTTATACCATGATGACCTGAGTACTACTTCCATGTTGTTTGATAATGCAAGTTAACACAAGCATCTAAGTATAATTAACCAAGATGACTTGAGTATTTCTTGCGTAAACAGACAAGAGTTAACCGTTGTCCTATGCAAATTCAAAATGTCATTAGTGATACTTTGTAGAGCACGTCTCGCAACAATTTGCACAGTAATAATGATCAACTCACAGACAACAGACAAAGAAAAATCATACTCCTTCTTGGCTCCTCTACTTTGATACATCATCAAGGGGCTCCAAAGATATGATAACAAAAATCAAAATTCAACAATTGAACAGTTATGTTAGACGTGATAAATCCATGCTTCAGAAGGAACATCATCCATTTCAAGTTTGATTTTGGTTTGATTGATTTGGATTATTTATTTTGATGGTTGATGTGTTTCTAAATGTGATTGATGTTCAATGTTTGGTTGCACTATGATCCTTGTTTGTTGCATTTGTCTTACTGCTGTTTGTCTATTGGTTTAAGCTCAAAGCTTATTTGCCCCCAGTCTAGGGTGAGACACGACCGTGATGCCAGGATATGTACATGAGGCTTTCTTATGATAAGTAGATAGATGGCGAAAGTGAATGGTCAACATGCTCAAATAAATGGAAAAGCTAACCTATCACAACTAGCGCCTGTTGCCAAGTTTTCACTACTTGTTTTTATTACACTTTTTCAGATTTTATGATTTATTTATTTTTTATCTTTTTGATTTTTCACTTTTTTTATATTTCTCTTTTTCTGATTTTTTTAATCTTTTTTTGTTACCAAGACGTCAAGGCTTAAGCGTGCTTTCATCAAGAAACCATTTTTTCGTGACATTTTATGATGTTTCTTTTTGGTATTTTTAGACCTTTTCCTATGCAGATGATTTAGGTGTAGAATTTTGGAGGGAGATGCGAAGTTGTTGATGGTTCATCAACAAATCCCTTCCTCGTGTAGACAACCTGATATGTCTTTAATCCTAAGATTGATACAATGACAAAGGGACCTAGCCAATTTGGTTCAAATTTCCCCTTCTCTTGATCCTATTGATTACAGGGATTTTCTTTCAGGACTAAGTCACCAACCTAAAATGTTCTAGGTTTTACTCTATGATTGTAACTTTTGGATATCCTCTATTGATAATCTTTCAAGTGATCCACTACATGCTTATGAAACTCATCCAATAGTTCTAATTACTATAACCTATAAAATCTATAATCCTCATCTAAATTATGACTTTTAGTGACACAAAGTGATGGTAGCTCAACCTCAATAGGTAAAATGGCTTCTGATCTGTAGACTAGAGCGTAGGGTGTAGTTCTTGTCGGGGTTTGGATACTGGTTCTGTAAGCCCACAAAGTAGCATGTTCAGCTGAAAGGTCAATCACGGCCCAAAGATTGCTGATGATTTCTTCAAGATTTTTAGGATAGTCTTGCTTGAGGCCTCTGCTTGGTAATTTCCTTGGGGATAGTATGGTGTAGAAAACTGATGATGTATATGGAACCTCTCACAGAGTTCATGGACATCCTAATTTTTGAATGGTCTTCTATTGTTCATGATACTGGATTGACGGATGCCATACTGACAAATGATATAATTCAAGATGAATGATGAGATTTTCTTTCATGTGATGGTGGTTAGGGGAATTGCCTCAATCCACTTCATGAAATACTCCATGGTTGTGATGATGAACTTGTGTTTGTTGGATGAAGATGGATGAATCTTGCCCATGAGGTCCAATCCCCACTAACAAAAAGGCCATTTGATGCGAAAGGTTGTAGTTCTTGTGCTGGTATGTGGATGAGATTGCCATGAATCTGACACTTTTGGCATTTCTTGATGAACTGAAAAGAATCCCTCTCCATAGTCGGCCAGTAATATCCCAAATAAAGGAGTTTCTTAGCTAAGGTTAAACCACTTGAATGAGTTCCACAAACACCTTCATGAACTTCCCATAAATTTGTTTCAAACTCGTCACATTCCAGACATCAGAGAAGAGTTTTGTCAAGACCTCGTTGATAAAGTACATCTGCGATAAGGGTATGTCAGGTGGCTTGACGAATGAAGTTTCATTTTTTATTTCGGGATAGGTCGGGTGGGAGGGTATTGTCTTTTAGGTAAGTATAAACTTTCTCATAGATGGAAGCACCAGCCTCAGTTAAATGGTAGATGACTTGGGATTCTGGGTTGTCATAGGATGGGTTGAGCAGTTGTTCCACCATGAACTCATAACAGGCTCATTTCTCAGGAATCTGTAAGAGAGAAGCAATGGTAGCCATGGCATCAGCAGCTTTGTTGTCACTTCTAGGAATCTGCTCAAATTTTATCTCCACAAATTACTTTTTGAAGTCATCAACCATCCTTTTATAGGGAATCAACTTGTCATCCTTTGTTTGATAGTCATCATTCACCTGATTAATGACTAGTTGTTAATCCCCATAAACATATAACTCTGTGATCTTCCACTCGACTGCTACTTTGATTCCAATAATTAATGCTTCATATTCGGTTGTGTTGTTGGTGCAAGGAAACATCAGTCTATAGGATTTGGGAATGGTATTTCCTTATGGCGAGATAAATAAGATTCTGGTACCTGATCCATGTTGTGTATAAGAGCCATCAAAGTACAAGACCCATTATTGTGTTGACACCGTTAGGATATCAGCATCTGGAAACTCAACATTTATTGGATGATTGTCTAGCAATGGTGCTTCAGCTAACTAGTCTGCAATTGCTTGTCCTTTGATTGCCCTCCTATCAACATATTGGATGTCAAATTAACTTAGCATCATGACCCACTTGGCTAGTCTTCCATTTAGATTAGATTTTCTAAGAAGGTATTTCAGTGGGTTTATCTTGGCTATTAACTTGATGGTATGAGTTAGCATGTAATGTCATAATTGTTGGGTGGAAAACACTACTACCAAACAAGCCTTTTCAATGAAGGTGTAATTGATCTCATAGCCATTGAAGGTTCTACTAACATAATAAATTTCCCTTTCTTTTCCTGTTGAATCCTCTTGCGCTAACAAGGATCCCAATGATATCTTAGTTGTGGCTATGTACAATAAAAGTAGCTTTCCTTCTATTGGTGGTATTAAGACAGGTGGACTCATTAGATATTGTTTTAATTTGTTGAAGGCTTCTTTGCATTTCTCATCCCATCAGAAAGATACATTTTTTATGTAGCAAGTGAGTGAAAGGATGGGTCTTGTCTACCAATTGTGAGATAAATCTCTGGATTGATTGGAATATACCTTGTAGAGATTGTAGCTGGTTGATGTTCTTGGGTGGCAGCATCTCCATGATGGCTTTGACCTTTGTAGGATCCACCTTGATGTCATTTTCTAAAACTATATATCCCAAGAGTTTGGTTGAAGTCACCCCAAACACACATTTCTTTGTGTTCAATCGCACATTGAACTTTTCCAGTCTGGTAAAATTTTATCTAAGATATCTAGGTGTCCTTCTCTAGTGTATGATTTGGCTAACATATAATCCACATATTCTTCCATGAAGGTGTGCATCATATCATGAAAGATTGTCATCATGGCATGCTGATAAGTTGCTCTTGCGTTCTTCAACCCAAATGGCATGACGTTCCAACAAAATGTTCCCCACAAACATGTGAAGGCTATCTTGTCTTGATCTTCTAGAGCTATCTTTATTTGATTATAACCGAAAAAACCATCCATGAGTGACAACATGCCATGTCCTTCTGTTAGGTCCACAATTATGTCAATGTTAGGTAGGGGAAAGTCATCTTTTGAGAAAGCCTTGTTGAGATCCCTAAAATCTGTGCATATCCTAATACTTTTGTTTGGTTTTGAAACAGGAAAAATGTTTGATATCCATTCGACATATTCAATCGATCTAATGAATCCCGCATCCAATAACTTCTTCAGTTCTTCTTTTACCAATATGGCAATATGTGGATGCATTTTCCTTAGTTTTTGCTTGACCAGTTTTACTCCTGCTGGTAGTGATAAGTGGTGCATGATGAGTTATGGATCAATCCCTGGCATGTCTGCATATGACCAAGCAAAATTAATTTGTCTTTTTGTGGAGAATTTGATGAAGTTCAATTTTTCTTGATCTATCAAGGATTCTACTAGATGGATAGTCTTCATTGTTTCTCCATTGCCAATATTGATAGACTGGGTGGGTTCAACCAATACTTTAGACCATTCCTGAAAGTGGTCGGGGAGTGTGTCAAATCTTCCATCCTTCAGCGCCTCAAAGATGTTTTCACCGTTGGATACGCTCTTTATTTTTACTTTTTCTGGATCTGATACTGCCATTGAATGGTTTTCACCTTTAGATCTATTCCCTGTATTATTCATTTTGTAGTTGGAAATTTTGACACTCTTCTAGTTGGAAGCTTCATTACAATATTCAATGGTGGAATTTGTTTCGGGATTGGCGAAATAGAGGAAGTTGACAATGGCCTCATCATTTAAAAAGATGGGGATGTCAGACGGCTTAGTTTGATCCCAATTTATGAGTTCGGGATGTACTAGGGGTAAGGAGTCATTGGATTGGCTAAGGTTAGATGCAGTAAAGGTCCTGGTGGTAGTGTCTTCGAATTGTCCAACAGCGAAGTCAATGTCTATAAGGTAACTCTCCTCTGAATTATTTGTTTCACTCCGAATTTGATCATCTTCACTGGAGTCATCAATATGTTGTGATCCTATTTCAAGTGGTCAAAACCCCAACTTTGACCCTCCTCACATATGGGTGTATAATTTTGTATCACATCAATTTCCTTATCATGAAAAGACTCTTCAAATAGTGAATCCCATTCATATTCATTTGAATCAGTTTCATGATCATCACTAGCTTGTAGTTGTAGGATTCTTTCAACTGCTTGTTGTCTGATTTCTTCTCTTGATTCTTCTCTATACCCTAGTCTTGTTTTATCCTTGGCTTGCATTGTGATAGGTTGTATCGGTTCTATGATGCATTCTTTCCTTTTACTGATAGGACCTTTTCCCTCGTACCCCATCTTTTCCAAGATTTTCTTTCCTTTGCCATACTGTTATGTTTGTACACTTGAGGTGGATGCTTGTGATGATTCTTTGTCTTTGTATAACCAGTTTAAAACCTCTTTGTCATCTGACTCATCCACTAATGTGCTTGCTCTTACAAAGGTGCCATCAAATAGTGTGGTTGATTGCGATGATTGTTGACTTGATGTTGATGGTTGCCCATATGATTTAGGAAAAGATGAAATTTGTGATAAACATAAGGATTTCTCAAATGAGTATTCCCCCATGCCCTTATCTTTCAATTGCATCTTGGAAACTTGTTTCGATAAGAATTTGAGCTGACTTTCTTAATTTTGTGGTGTAGAATTACTTATACCTTTTTCTTTTGATTGATCCTTTATCTCGGGTTGGTTTGACGAAGAGTTTGATGTACTTTCTTTACTTGAGGGATTGGCATCACCTATACCCTTATCCTTGGATTGGTCTTTTTTCTTAACCCACTTTGACAAGGCATTTAGTTGTTTCCCATCATTTGATGACCCATGAGTTGGAGATTCCTTGTTGTGTGGTACAAAAGCATCTTGGGTTGTCTTGAGGGTGATACAATATTGGGGGTTGTTTGAGTCAGCTGTAATAGTGATTTTCTGCCCATTGAAAGAGAACTTCAAACACTAGTGATATGTGGATGGAACTGCTTGCATGTCATGAATCCAAGGTCTTCCCAAGAGTATTTTGTATGTTAACTCTTTATCTAACACTTGGCATACTATATCTCTGACAACTAGTCCCACTTGAATAGGTAGCACTGTCAACCCTTGTGAAGATCTCTCATCATCATCATATGCTTTTATTATGATTTTCCTTCTAGGATCAATAGCATTTTATGAATAGCCTAGTGCACGAACAAGTTTCAAAGTACAGATATTCAGGCCAATTCCTCCATCTATTAGGACACGTTTAACACAGTGCTTGTGGATTAAGACATCAATGTGGAGGGTAGTGTTGTGCGAATGAGTGATGGATACATCATTGTGTTCAGAAAATGATAAGCAATGCGGTGTAGTCAAATGCCCACCATAGTCTGGAATTGGAAAACCTCTAGATTGTTCGGTACCCTGGTGGCGACTAGAGCTTGTTCCAAGATTTCCTTGTGAGTGGGTGAAATCTTGAGAAGTTCTAAAATGGATATTTGGGTGGGTATTTTCTGCAACTGATCAACTATGTTATATTGGGTTGCAAGGATAGCAGTAGTTGCTTTGGACATGGAAGGGGCAGCTCCTTTCAATGTTAGCTTGGCTTGTCCTTGTGTGATTGCATTGATCAGTGAATTTTTTTGTCCTCTAATTTTGATAACATTGATTTGATTGTCATTTGCAATGATGTTGGAGATCATATTTATGGTCACAAGGTCATTGATCTGATGCAAGGTGGTGTCGATATCGTGATGTTGATTTTCAATTGCAATGATGTTTTGTTCATGTTCAAGGATGTTTTCATTTGTTGGGTTATTAGTTGCAATAAGATCTGATTTGTCATGGGTTTGATCATCAACCACCTCAATATGCAGAATGGTGGTGTCATAGACATAGCTTATGTTTTTGCCTTTGGTATTTGAAGAAGATTCCCCTTTTTCGTAGTTGGGTAGAGGGTTCTTGAATGCCCCATGATCATTGTTTGTTTGGGGTTCTTCTACAAATATCGTCTTGTTGTCAATTAAGTCTTGTATCAAGTGCTTCAATTGAATGCAGTCGTTGGTTTTATGTCCTTTGTTGTGATGAAAGTCACAGAAATGAGCGTCGTTCCACCATGGAGGCTTAACTTGTGGTTCCCAATTTCTTGCCTCTAGTAATGTTATGACTTTAGCTTCAAGAAATTCCTTTAATGTTGATTTTGACGATTGTCCCAAAGGTGTGAACCTTCTTTGATTTGAGGAAATTCAATATGATGGTGTTCTAGATCTAGCATTACCTTGATTGTTGCTTTGGTTGAAATTTTGGTTGTTGTTTTGGTCATATTCATTGTTAAGTGGATTTGTTATGATTAGTTTTGGTTGCAGCTACGGTTAAGTTGAATATAGGTTTCACATTTTGAGTTTCAACTACACCATTATTATTTCCAACATTCTTGTTTCATTGCCAAAACTTGGGTTTGTCACCACTATTGTAATTGTTGGAGGAGTTTGATGAGTTGTTTTCATTGTAAATTTTGATGACTCCTTGACTCCTCTCTTGACTAAAGCCTCTTCGATTTTAATTCTATTTTCAATCAATTTTTTGAAGGTAGGTGGACATTGTAATTCCAATCTGTAACTCATCTCGTCATTGAGGTTGTCAATAAATATTTCGATCTTTTCCTTTTTTGGTACGGGACAAGAATATCGTGCAAATAACCTTCTCCATTTTTGCAAGAATACAAGGAACGATTCACCCTTCTTTTGTTTCAAGTTACAAAGATCTTTCATGGTGATGTCATGTTGAATGTTATAAGAATATTGGGTGATGAACTTGTTAACCAATTCTTCAAAGGTCTTAATTAGTGGGGTGAGTTTGGAGAACCATTCAAGACATTGTCCACCTAAGCTTCATGGGAATAATCTCATCAAGTATGTTTCTTCATATGCAAATTCAAGACTCATGGTTCTAAATTCCCTCACATGGTCTATCAGATCAATTTTTCCATTGTATTTATCGTACTTTGGGAATTCACAATGTTTCAGAAAGGGAATCATGTGGATACTTTTATCAAACGAATATGGACAAATGTCTTGGATTAAGTATCGTTTTGAGGTTCCCCTTTGCATATCAAGAATTTGTTGTTGAAGGTTCTTCATTTGGTGAGTTAGGGCAACCACTTGTTATTTTTCTTTTTCAGGTTGTTTTGGAGGTGCTTTCAATTGATTCACATCAAAATCATCAGGTAATTTGACACCTTGTTTAGCTAGCATAAGGAGGTACTTTTCCCCATTTCTTTCAAAAATATTTTATAAGCATTTCTGGAAGTTGGGATTTTGTTCCGCATGTTGAATATCTTCCTCAGTTACTTCTTCCCCATCATTGTTGCCGATTCCATGGAAAGGATTCTCTTCAGCCTTAGCCATGGTGTTTTGCGTCTCACTATTTTGAGTTTCGATGTTTTAAGTTTCAATGGTGGGAGTTTCGATGGTTGGAGTTTCAATGTTTTTCTTTTCAATGTTTTGAGTTCCAAGTCCTTTTTCCTTGAGTTTTTTTTTTGTAACCTTGTTTGAACGAGCATACAAGTGTTATAGTTTTGCCTAAACTTTGATCTAAGTTTTGGAAAAGTACCAAGGATTACAACTAAGTCAAATAGAATAACAAATTCTAATGAGACTAAGTTTGATTTGACTATATAGCTTCATTTTGTGATGAAAGGATGGTAAATCCTGATGATGAAACTAGGCTTAATAATCAAAGGTGTGATAAGTTTGATGATTTTTGGCACTTCGAGAGGTTAGATCTTGGTTTAGGTTGGAGAATTCCATCTCAGAGGTCAATTTTAAAAATAGACTCTCATGTACTCAAGGAATGTGATTTTGTCACAAAGATTCTAGTACCTGGGTTCAAACTATGAAACAAGGGACAAGTTTAACTCTTAGGTTTTGCATTTAATGGATGCACTAAAACAGAGCTCGGATGCTCTAAAATATCTGATAGATACACTAAAACAGAGGACGGATGCGCCAGAAAATTGCACAGATGTGCTATAACAGAGGGTAAATGCGTTGGAAAAATACTCACATGCGCTATAAGATTGATTGGATGCACTGGAAAAAATGCTCAGATGTGTTATAAGATTGACTAGATGTGTTGGAACAGAGGATGAATGCACTAGAAAATTGCACAGATGTGCTATAACAGTAGTTGAATGTGCTAAAATATTGCACATATGCGCTAGAAAATACAGCGGATGCAGTGAACTGGGAAAAGGACGTAGTTTTTTTGGAAGTTTGTTTGATTTTTTAGATTTTCTAGTTAGAGACTTGGTTGTTTCAATGAATGTTTTCTTGAATCAAGGTTTTTCACTTTCAACATGTGACATTTTTGTTTGAAATTTGTTCAAAAACACATTGGTAAAGACACATCAAGCATGTACAACCTAAGGCTATGTAGGACAATATTTGTTGAATTCCCACTTGGATTTTACTCCAGCTGCACTTACTTATAGTAGATGATTAGATGCTTGACCCCACTAGCTCCCCTCCGCGACACTCACTTCTATGGGGTAGCCAAGCATCAATACCCATGAATCTCCCATGGCATATTTCTCATCTCTACTAAAACCCGCAAAAATGTGGGACGGCTTTAGAACAACCGTTCTTGCACCAACAAATAGAATAAGGATTTTGGCCTTGCTACAACAAAGAGTTCTAGTATAGGCATTTCATTCGTGGGGGATCATCCATACGAAAAGAGACCATTGTTTCCCTTCTTATCAGAACAATCCTTGTGATACTTGAACTTTCCCCAAGTACCTACATTTATATCTCTATGGAAGTCGCCATTTTAATCTGTTACCGTTGGGTTGTTCCTCGGGTGATTGCTTTTTCCCACAAGGCGCCCTAAGGATAAACAAAAGTGAATGGGTCCGATTTTTGGTCACCCAAGGAGAGCATATGCCTACTATCTCGTCACATGAAAGACATGGTAGTTCTTTATCCTTCTTAATTAAGGTAGATGCCTGTTCTAACCAAAAAGAAAGCATTAAATAACTCCATCCCTGCATAAATCATTAATAGTTTGATAAATTTGTTCCTTTGATCGTATAAAAGTACCTACAAGCAGAAAACACCAATCAATTCTCAAATTTTTCAAATTTAAACAGATGCGCTAAAACATTCATCGCATGCGCTAAAACATCAATGTGCTACAATAACTAACCAATGCGCTAAAACAACTACTCAATGCACTAAAAGAACAACCCAATGTGCTAAAACAGATTTTGAATGCACTAAAACACTCGTGAGCGCGCTTAAAACATTTGTTGGATGCTTGAACAGACCCTAGATGTGTTGAAAGATTCCCGATGCTACCAAGTAAAATAGAAGGTGTATGCCTAAGATTTGTCGATGCCACTAAAGAACCAATGATTGTGCTAAAATGTCATGTCTAGCTTGTTTACAATAAATTTCTAGAAAAATTGTTAGAAATGGGGTATTTCTACCTGGGCACCATCTATTTTGTGTGTGTGTGTGAAATGTGGGAGAGTTAGTAAATCAACACAAAACAATTACCGAGACAAATTAGTTTCAAAGATTTGAATCAATTAAATTGCTCTATTTTGCGTACCAAACAAATCTTTAAGAATCATTTCACCAAGTCTCTATATTCCTTTACAAGGATTTATTAAACCATTTGGCTCTCGATTTTTATGTGCACTTGTGGTTGCTAAAATGACAACTTGAGAACGAGATAATATTCAACATGCAAGCCTATTAAGTTCCTACATGAAACTTACATATGATGAAAAAATGATAATGGATGAATGGATAATGATGCTAGATTATACAATGTAAATGCTGCTATGATATGAAGCTAAGATGATTCTCAGATATGCTCAAATTCTAACTATGAATATGCTAATCTAAATGTAACTATAAAGTAATGCATGGTATAAAATGCAACTATAAAGCAAAGTGTGATTCTAAGATGTAACTATGAAACAAAAACAATATGATATGAAATGCAACTATAAGACTTGGGGCCGCTGCTCCATCGCTCAAACGATATTCTTGCATGATAACTCTACTCCGTGGATGCAAATACTATGGCAAAGGGTTGTATTTACAGGATTTTCCAAGCATCTTGTGATGTGGCAATGATTGATGGTCCAGATTCAAACAAGAGGGA
Organism: Sequoia sempervirens; assembly: GCA_007258455.2. NCBI lineage: Eukaryota > Viridiplantae > Streptophyta > Pinopsida > Cupressales > Cupressaceae > Sequoia > Sequoia sempervirens. The sequence goes on from VDFB02127505.1 coordinate 19,724, forward strand.
TGGACGGTGGAGATGGAGAGAATCAAGAAGAATGTTCCCTTGACCAAAGACAACATGCCAAATGGATGAAGGAATCCCTTGACCAAAGACAACATGCCAAATGGATGGAGGAATCAAGTGTGTGAGAAAAAAACCATGTGTTCAAAGTTTGGTTGAAGAAGTGTGTGAGGAATAAGCCATGTGTTTGAAAATTTGTTGAAGATAATTATAATTTAAAAATTATAATTATTTAGTGGGTGGATGGGTGGGCTCCCCCTCCACCCCTCACACAGGTAATGGATGCCTAGGTGGTCGTGTGGTGGAGGACGGGACGGGCGGGAGGCATTCGGGCTTGGTTTGTAGCAGTCATGCCAATCGGCTAAATTAGCGGCTTGCGGAGGTTTATTGCAGGGGCTAATTGATAGCTTTATAGCTCAAATTTTAAGGAGTGGGTTTAGAGGCATGTTGGGCACTATTATCATGAAGTTGTCTAAGGGACACGTAGCGCACGGTAGTCCTTGTTCTGTGCGCAGACGTGCCGAGTGGTAATAACCATAATTTGCATTGATCACAGCTCTTAGTTGAAGTGAAGGGGGATGTATTTCTACTCATGCAAAGGACAGTTTGTAACGCCATTCATCTGGTTCCGTATACGATGGCTGGCGGATCATTATTAAGGTTTTCTATTAATCTCATGAAGTCCGTTCCTAAATTTAGGTTCGGTTCCTTGGTTTTTGCCTTTGTGTTTATTTTGCAGGGTGCATCGGTCAAATCTTTGGCAATGGAGAGACAATCGAAGTCGAAGTTCACCATTATCATTTCGGTGGAAGGTCTTGAATCCTTTGGTGTCGACACTCCTGTCTCCTTAATGGCAACGGAAAGGCAAATCGCCTTTCGGGAGGTAACAGACCAGCGTCTAAAACGCATCTTGCTCGAGGACGACCCGGTGACGGTTGCAGCAGTGAAGATGGTCCTTGGAAAGGGACATTTAGAGAGAAAAGAATTTGCTCGAGACAACGCCCAAATTTCATCAAGGTTTCTCGCCTCGCTCTTGGATATTGCCACCCCGAAGACATTGGCTAAAGAATTGATGGTGCGAATGTTTTGAAATGACTTGCTCGGTGGCATCGACACTACTCTGAAAGCGGCTCTTCTGGGTAAAGGCATACCGCGCCCTATGGACCTTGCGTCTATGTGGGAATCGGATGAAGCGATCAAAATTTACCCTTTTCTTCTGGACCTGAAAGGCCTCGAATTATCTAGACATCGTAAGCTTGCAGAGGTGGCAGTGGAGTTCTTGAAGCAAAAAGTGAAGTTAGTGCCGGTGGTGGGAACGGACTGGGTGGAAGGTTTCGTTTGTTTTGCAGAGGTAAATGGTTTCTGGTAATTAGTGGGATTCGGGTTGGTGTCCGTCTGGTTTTTTGGCTTGGTCTTGTCTTGTTACTCACAGTGTCTTCGAACCGGGGTCTAGTTTTTTGTAAATTTTGAAGAAGGTTGACTATGTGTTTATCTTTGGCTCGATGCTTCCAATATGGAACTGGTTGAACTCTTCCGTGTTTGTTTTTGGCTATATGAAGATCTTCAATGTAATTATTCCTGCATAGCAGACGAATGTATATTTCTCTTTATATAAATAAAATCATCACCTTACGGATCAAAAAAAAAAAAAAAAATTATAATTATTTAATTTCATGTGACCTTGGTGAGGTGGCATGAAAAGTTGTAGACATGTGCTTGAATTCCTAATTTGGGATTAGTGAAACTTAATTAAATAAAACAAGCTTATGGAAATTTGTTTATTTAATTAAATTAGAAGAATATGATTTTAGATTTGGAGAATTAGAAAATATGAACAATATAAATAAATTGAGAATTTATTTATACATAGTTGAAATATTAATTAAATATCTAGTATTTAATTAATTAAATGTCTTGACCAATTTTAGGTGTATACAGTTAATAATATTGAAAATGTTGAAATTGAAAATGAAAATGTTAATAGCATTTAATTTGAAAATGAAAATGTTGGAGTTGTTATTGAAAATGTTGATAACATTGAAATGAACTTTATGTAAAATCTAATTACATGAGAACCCCTAAATGGTTGCTCTAACTTCTATTGGAAAGACTAGTAAGGAAAAAGATAAAAGGGTTGCTCATAGAATGATCACAACCTCACTAGTAAGCCATCATTTGAGAAAGGTTTATTTAATGAGACAATTTTTTATTGATTTAAATCTAAATCATAAAACATTGAATAGAGCACTCTCAAGAAGAGGAAAACTCGATAGTCCTCTTCAAAATGATATGTGGTATTTTAGTGGGAGGCTTCCACATGTTGATAAGAAGCTAATGATAATGTAAAGATGCAAATTGAACAATTTTGGAACTTTCACTGTAGAGTATCACTGAATGTAAAGGATGTTTTAAAGTTACGAATTGGTAATCGAGATTGTACACCGCATCCTAAACATTTCTTGGAATGTTGCCAAACAATTGTGTACAAACAATTTTGTGAAAGACATCCAAATTTGCAAATCTCACAAAGGGATTTTGAGTCTTGCAAGCCATTTTATTGTGTACCTATTAATATTTGTAATACATGTTGTAAATACCACGTTGATTTTTCAATGTATCATGAATTATTATGCCATATTCGTTCTACTATGCATACTAACAAATTGTTGTAGGAGTGTCATGCAATGCAACTTCCCAAGTCATCCAAGGACTTGTTAGATTCATTTTTATGCGTTAGAGGTGATGGTTGCTTATTTTATAGAAATGATTGTTTAAATGAAACATGTTTGCAATGTGGTGGTTTATTGAAGTTTGTAACATGTTTTCATGAGGGTAGCAAACATGATTTTGCTAACAAGATTGTTGAGAAAAAAAGGTTTGAGACAATCAAATACGCATTGAAGAGTGGAGGTGAAGGTTCTAGATGCGAGTTGGTTACAAGAGAGGTAAGTATTGCTGATTTTATTTTTTATTTTAAGAAAAATATTTTTTATAAGTATGCAAGGCATATCCACAGGGCACAGTGGTTAGATCAAAAATTTAGGATGTGTAAGGACTCTTTCCTTATTGGAACTATTGTATCCGTAGTTGATTTTGTTGAAAATTACACATCGTAACCACAAAATGAAGTACAATCACAATATTATAATTCTATTCAAATTGTTATTTTTGTTCACATAACATATAGACATGCCCTTGATAGTACAAAAGAGGACAGGAAGATAATCGGGGAGTACCATTTTTACATGAGTGACGATAGATCTCATTCATCTAATTTTCTGCAACATTATTTTGAAAACTTTTTTGAGTTCTTGTAGGAAAAAAATATTGCAATGGATCGACATTTCATTTGGTTAGATAACAGCATAGGGCAGTTCAAGAATGCTCGCATGTTTTATTGGTTGAGCAGAATGCATATAGAGAGGGGTGTACCACATATTTGGAGTTTTTTGAAGTTGGGCATAGAAAAGGTGAGCATGATGACGCAGGTGCATGTGTAAAGAGAGCTTTAGTTAAGTAACAAATGAAGATCAGAGGTGGTGCAACATTCAATGATGCACGTTCTATTGTTAATTGGTGTACTTATGCATTATCACGAGGAGGGACACTTGATTCACAAGTATGCAGGTTATTTTGATCGGTTAAGGTGGGCATAGTGGGAGACAAATTGGAATGTCAAACAATTAGAGAATCTTCAAAGATGCGTTAATTTCGAAACTCAGATGTGGGTGCATGGACCATATGGACATGAGAGTTGGCTTGTTTTTGTGAGAATTGTATTAAGTGTGATTGGGATAAATATGAGTCAAGTGAGTGGATAGATACATGGATTCCATAGTACCTAACCCCTTTATCTATAACATAGTCCTCTTTAGAAGATGCAATGGAAAGTTCACTTGACTACAACCATATTCCAGATCTTGTATAGCCAGGACATGTCTATGCAATTGTAGCACTACAAGGGAATGAAGAGAGATTAGACTATTGGTTGGAACGATGTGTACAGGGAAATAAGAAGCTAACACAATTGATGACAGATGATGATGGGTTCATGTATCCTACAGGCTCAATTATTATTTTTGGAACTTGGTTGCATTACCATTTCATCATCATTTAGGTTGCTAGAATAATATAGATTTGTTATTCTAAGCATCTTTTCTAGTTTACATTGCCATTTCATCATCATTTAGGTTGTTTAGAATAATATATATTTGTTATTCTAAGTATATTTAGTTGTTGATAAAAAACTAATAATCATACAGATTCAGTTGTTGTTTTTGAAACTTGGTTGCAAACATATATGATTAGAAAGAATGTCATACCTGTATTTGAAGACTATGAGAAACATAAAACCATTCTCATGTATTTGTACCTTGTTATAGAAACAAATGTAAAGTTATTGAGACATCATGCTAGACCAAAAATAAAGGAACTATGGACAATTAGTAGTGTTGATCATGAAGCATTACTCAATACTTTGAAGGTAAGAGATGACCCTTCAGACACACTTGAGTAGCGGATCATTTGTTGTATGGGACACGTATGATATTGTCCATCTTATTTTGATTAATGTTCATAATAATTAAATTTCTTGATCTACTAAGGTTCATTATTTAGGTTGTTTAAAGTAATATAGATTTGTTATTCTAGTTTGCATTACCATTTCATCATCATTCAGGTTGTTTAGAATAATATAGATTTATTATTCTAAGCATCTTTTCTAGTTTGCATTACCATTTCATTATCATTTAGGTTGTTTAGAATAATATAAATTTGTTATTCTAAGAATCTTTTCTATTGCGATCATATAGATTTGTCATTCTAAGTATATTGGGATGTTTGTGGCACGATAGACAGTGGAGTTGTTGCAACAATAACCAACTCTAATCCTTTGGAAAATTTATGCGACAAATTAGTAAATTTGACATTATATTTTCTCTTCTATGGTCTATTATTGAAAATTTTCATGATGTTTGTATGTAGTTTAATTGCTATCTTGATGATTGTTATAGGTGCTTGTCACTCCAAAACATCAACATGTTACTATTGTGGAAGATCGTGATGATTATGTTTTTGTGATTATTTTGTTATATGCCATTCCATAATTTTTTAATATCTATATATTAATGTATATACTTCTTATTTTATTAGTTGCATCTCCAAATGAGTGAAGAGAGGAGGACTAGTGGGCACATTCAAAAGACAAAAGAATCAACAGAAACTCCATCCATCCAATCGTGAAGGATTCATGTGATCTATTTCCTTCCCCTAGTGGGAAATGACTATGTATTAGGGTCGTTGTATGCCTACGTGGCATTTTGTAAATCCTATATTTGATAGCAATTCTTGAATGATGATATCATGAGTATTGTGTAACTTGCATCTTGAATGTTGTAGGCATGGGTGTTGATCATTACTTGTGACTTATGACATATGTGTATTCAAATGTATAGTTTATAAATTATGTGTATACTTTGTGACTTATGAGTATTCCAGTGTATACTTTACGACTTATGTGTTTTCATGTGTATACTTTGTATTCATGTGTGTACTTCATGACTTATGTGTATTTGAGTAAATGATTCGCTTATTTACTGATTCCTATTGTAAACCTACCAATCCAGATGTGTTGGAACTACCGATTTGGTTGCATAAGGAGAAAAATGAAAGTTACACCCCTTTGCACCTTTATACTACATCCATCTAACCTTTTTTCCATCAATTGAAAACTTGACACCATAGGAAAACCACTTAGAATATCAAAAATTGAGAGGTTATTGTAGAGGGGGAATATGTGATCTCGTAGCCTCAGACAGATTGTTTTTATGTGACACGGTTTTCGAGTAACAACTCATCAAAGATTGCTACCTTTTAGCACTTTGGACTCTTAAGGGATATCTCCAATCTAATGTAGCTTAAACTCTTTCGACATGTTTGGGTTTGAAATAGGACCATGCCTAGCCTAAACCCACCAATCCAAAAGTGTTGAAACTATTGATTTGGTCACATGAGGAGAAGAACGAAAGTTACACCCCTTTGCAACTTTACATTGCATGCATCTAACCCTTTTTCCATCAACTGAAAACTTGGCACCATGAGAAAACACCTTAGACATATCAAAAATTGAGAAAGGTTATTATAGAAGTAACCTACATGATCTTGTATCCTTAGATGGATTGTTTCTAGGTGACATGGTTTTTGAGTAATAACTCATCAAAGATTACTACCTTTTAGCACTTTGGACTCTTAAGGGATATCACCGGTCCAATGTAGCTCAGATTATTTCAATGTGTTTGGGTGTGAAATAGGACTATGCCTAGCATAAACCCACCAATTCAAACATGTTGGAACTATCGGTTTAGTCGCATGAGGAGCAAAATGAAACTTACACCTCTTTGCAACTTTACACTACATGTATTTGACCCTTTTCCATCAACTAAAAACTTCAAATCACGGGAAAACACCTTAGAGATATCAAAAAATGAGAGAGGTTATTGTATAGGGGCCCTACATCATCCTATAGCCTCATGAATTATTTCTAGGTGACACAGTTTTTGAGTAACAACTTGTCAAAGATTGTTACCTTTTAGCACTTTGGACTCTTAAGGGATATCGTCGGTCTAATGTAGCTCAGACTATTTTAGCATGTTTGGGTTCAAAATAGGACCATTCCTAGCCTAAACCCACCAATCTGGATGTATTGGAACCGTTGGTTTGGTTGCATGAGGAGCAGAACAAAAGTTACACCCCTTTGCAACTTTACACTGCATGCATCTGACCCTTTTTCCATCAATTGAAAACTCAACACCATGGGAAAATGCCTTAGAGATATAAAAAACTGAGAGAGTTTATTATAGAGGGGCCCTACATGATCTCGTAGCCTCAAATGGATTATTTCTACATGACACGGTTTTTGAGTAATAGCTCGTTAAAGATTGTTGTCTTTTTGCAGTTTGGACTCTTAAGGGATATCGTTGGTTTAATGTAGATCAAACTATTTCGATGTGTTTGGGTGTGAAACAAGACCATGCCTAGAATAAACCCACCAATCCAAACATGTTGGAACCATTGGTTTGTTCGCATGAGGAGCATAACGAAATTTACACCCCTTTGCAACTTTGCATTGCATACATTTGACCCTTTTTCCATCAACTGAAAACTCGACACCACAAAAAAAACACCTTAGAGATATCAAAAACTGAGAGAGGTTATTGTAGAGGGGCCCTACATGATCCCGTAGCCTAAGACAAATAGTTTCTACATGGCAATGTTTTTGAGTAACAACTCATCAAAGATTGCTACCTTTTAGCACTTTGGACTCTTAAGGGATATCACCAATCCAATGTAGCTCAAACTGTTTTGGCATGTTTGGGTTTGAAACAGGACCATGCCTAGCCTAAAAATACCCATCTAGACACATTGGAACTATTTTTAGAGCATAATAACCTCCTTTTCATTGAAGATAAAATCTTCTTCTTATCTTTTCATTCCTTTTCTAAGTGGTTAATTTGAGTGTTCAATTGTTTTGCTTCAAATTCAATGCTTAGGACAACAACGCCCCTTTGTTTGATAGAGTTTTCAATGCTTACAAAAATAAATTTATTTTTTCAAATCCACCTATAGCATCATCTCTCACTTTCTTTTCCTACACAAATTCTTACCAAATACAAAACCTCAATTGTGTTAGGTTGAATGACATATATGACAACAATTGCGATATAGCAAGTTTAGTGTGGGACAAGGTTGATTAACATATATGACAATATCATATGAGTGTTATTTCTTTTGTGTGAAGTGTGCATTATGACTTGTGTGCATCAAGCCCATATGGTATACCTAGCTTGCTTATTCATGCATTATGGTTAGTAACATTCATTGTTGTGCATTACAATAATACAAATTGCATGTGAAAGGTCAAATAACATGCATGTCATGGAGTTGTATTTGATTTTTTTAATGGTTGTATCACACTCATATGGTGTGCATATATAGTGTTTGTTCATGCATCATGGTTGAGTGATGTCTTAATTGTTGATCATGATTATTGTATATATTTAACATGCATAATCTAATGAACGTGTATCTTGTTCAATTGTAAGGACTTTGTTTGAAGGTTGCATCAAACCCCTATGGTGTACATAATGTTCTTGTTTATGTATCATGGTTGAAAGATGTGATTCTTATTCATGATGATTTTATACCTTTTACATGTTATTAAGCTTGAAGGTTTTAATGGAATGAATGTTGAATTGAGTTGTAATGGTTTTGTTTGATGGTTGCATCACTCATATGGTTTGTATAGAGTGTTTAGCACCACTAAGTGACATTGGTTTTTATCAAGATGATTATATTACTTTTGAATGAACACTGTAATGATATATATTTCATTAAGTTGTATGGGATTTGTTTGAAGTTTTTAATCAATCAAAAGAATCAATGCCATAAGATTGTTATAAGCTGCTCTTTTTATCTTTTTTTCCTTGTCTATGAGACCACAATTCTTTGAGACATATTTTCAAACAATTTTTCTCAAAAAATATTATATAGTGATTCTCATACCATTTTTCATTAATTTTAACTTCTTTTGAAAAAAAAACCAGCTGCCCACTTCATTAAATAGGAGTTCGAAAAACAAAATAATGTCAAATGTAAATTCATTTGAGAGAACTTAAAATCATGTGTATTCTCAAAGTGGGTGTTTGATAGAAATGCTTTGGTAGACATGTATGAAAAATGTGGTACAATAGAAAAGGCAGTGAATTGTTTGAAAAAACTTCTCAAAGAAATGTGGTCTCATGGAATGTAATGTATGTGAACCTTAATATGAATGAACTCTAACATAGATAGATTATCGATTGTAATTCATGTTCTATTACAATGCAATTTCGTTAATCTATAACATGTTATTGGTCATAACTTTAAACCATTTTAAAATAATTATACATTCCATTTTGAAGATTCAAAGTAGAAAGACATGCACATGAGGAACAAATTGGATCAAATATCAATTCTTATATATCAAAATGTAGAATAATTGTGTTTGTGCATATACAAATTTGGCATATATGCTTACTTAGAACAAGTTTTAGAAATTGTGGCATATATGCCATCTCAAGATCTATCAAACCATAAATACATATCAATCTATATCAAATCCTAATCCTGTGTTGGACCATCAAAATTGAGCCTCCTCGAAGAACTTAGTGGCTCTGAAATTTCCTACACAATAACAATTCAAACCATAAATTAGATTAATTATGTGAATGGTTGACAAGATAGACTAGTAAATAGAAACTTATATACTATAATTTATAAATTATCATTTTTTAACATCAAAATCACTATATTGAACTATATTATATCAAAAATGCAATTCTTGTTTACCTCAAGCGTTTCTCTCTTTTTTGCGAGACGTTCTACATATGATTGTCCCTTAGGATGATCAGGAGTCCTTGTATATCGAAATGGTCCCACACTCGTCACATTGCTAAATCGAGTAGGGGACTATAGCAGGTAAAATAAAAATGATACCAATTAACATATAATTGTTGACAAATAATCATTTTACTAAACATATATCTACTCCTATCTCAACGTAAATATCTACAATATAAAATAAACACATACCTGTTGTGATGCTTCTACACTAGACAAGCTCATGATGGATGAAGCAGCTAAGATGGTTTCCTATATAAAAAATGACAAGAATGTAACATAATTTAAATACACATGCACATATAATCATAATGTCAAAAATATAAAAAAGCATATACCTATTGTGTAGCTTCTTCCAATGGGCCATGCTCAGTCAACATGGCTGTAAAAGTATTAGGTTGCTGCATAAAAATAGAAGATTACATTAGACTATCAATCTATGTGCATGTATTTAAACATAATAGATTTCAAAAATTAATATCTAAATAACAATTTAAATTATACTGTATACTAAGTACCTAGGCCAAATGAAATGGTTGATTGTGTAGCCTCCTGCACTTGGGAAATCTGGTCCTTTGTCAGCAACTGTTAAATATTCTGACACATAAACATATATTAGTACAAATATATCTTATAAAATATGAAAGAATTTAGATAAAACTATAGAGTGCTTTAAATTACCGATTATACATTTGTCTCTAGCACTCGGTATCTCTCTTGGAAATGGTCAGCTTTATGCTCTATCAACTCTACACGACATATCAAGCTTTGAACTCATAGTTTAGGGATGTGTCTATGGAAGCCTCGATTGAAGCTGTCGAAGGACCCAAACATATATTGTGGCATGTGATGCGATAATAGGGGCACACAAATATGTCTTGAAGAGGAGTGTACAGTCCAAGTAATCGATAGAATTACATCCTATCATATTGAGAGATGTATTGGGTTGCATCACCATGATGATGGGATGCACCATCATCCCCGACTGCACAGCTTATGACTCGCGTGATCAAAGTGATCATGACCATGTATGGGAAAAATACTCGACTCCTCCATCTAAAGCAATCTTTGGGGTGGTCTGGGCTGAGGCAGAGTAGGCGGAGTAGGAGGCAGGGTGACTCAGTAGCCGCTTTCTGGGTCTATCCTGTATCCCTTACACACCACAAATCTTGCATGTCAAGTAATTGACACTTGTACCTCCCTAGAACAAACTTGCTGCCAAGGCTGAAATACTAGGGATGTCAGATTGTGCCGCTTTGGAGTAGTTTTGTTAACATGGTATTTGCCACTACACTGAAAGCCTAAGTTGTTGGTGAGGCGACATCGGAGAGGTTTAGGGGGGTAAACTGAGGTTGAGGTCCAAGTGACAATAGTTTACCCGTCGAGGTTGTGAACATGCAGTCAAGCTGAGAGCCGAAAAAGTGTCAGAGTGGGAGTTAGACCCCACTCCCAGGTGGAAATTAATATGCAGTTGCTTAGCATAGGCATTCCACTACACCAAAAGCCTAAGCTGTCAATGAGGGCGACATCAAAGAGGTTTAAGGGGTACTAATGAGGATTGAGGGTCCCACATGACAACAAGTTTATCAAAAACTATCCACCAATGTCTCCATAAATTATCTAATATGCCTCTATGTGTGCACCATTTAGTTGAAAATTTTGGCTCCCACACATTTACAGGCTGTCCTATTTTTGGATTGATGAATAACTAGGCTAATTGGGCTTTATCAATATCAAGTGCTCTCACTTCATCATATGATAATCCATTGGCATAAAATTTCCCTTGGGACTCTCGCCACTGTGCAAAACTATTATGTTGGTTTTCCAAAGTTTCAACATTTGAAATGATTGTTTCTAAAGTGTTTTTCATATATGATAGCTCAGGGAGTGTATCATAAATTTGACATACATTTCTCAATTGATCTAAATTTCTATGAATAGATTCATGTATTGCGGGCACGTTTTGGTTTGGAAACATCAGTGGCAGTAAAGGAGTATTTGTAGGGTTTTCATCTTGAGCGGGGTTGGGATCAACCATTCTTAAGCCTATTTATTGATGAAATTTTTAAAAATTAACAATCATTTTAATGTAATAAAAAACCTATTTTTGACTAAAATTCACAAAAAAACAAAGTAAAACTAATATAAAATTGAAGAAAAACATTAAAATTTATAAATACCTCTAAACTTTGATTGATTTGAGCAAAAAAACCACTCCCAAATGGATATCTGAGTTGCTTAATAGAAATCCCACACACAAAAAGGAGATGCAGACTATAGAAATAAGCTCTTGGATTTTTCTTTTTTGATTTTATGCAACAAGAAATGGATATTCATTTCCTTTATGTTGTTTTTTTAATAATTGGTTGGATCCAGGACCCAACCACCATATGCTATGCACGAGCGTTGTTTGTATTATATATAATATATTATTAAATATTATATTATATTATTATATATTGTATGATATTATTATATAATAATATATGTATATTATATTATGTTATAATATAAAATTATATTATATAATATATTGATATATATTATAATACATAATATATATTATATATATTATAATATAATATATTATATATATTATTATAATATAATATAATAATATAATCCATATGTTATAAATGGTATATTATATTATATTATAATATATTATTATATAATATTATATTTATTTTATAATATATTATTATACTCAATATTATATTATATTATAATATATTATTATATAATATTATATTATATTATAATATATTATTGTAATATTATGTTATAATATATTATTATATAATATTATATATTATAATATAGTATTATGTAAATCTTCGTTTGCCGGTGGGTGGTCTCGAGTTGGTGTTTATGCGGATGGTAGAGATGGACAGTATAGGTGCCTAGCTAGTGTGACCATGGGTTTGGTGGCCGAGAGAAGGTAATTAATGATGAAGATGATGTGGGGTGGTAATAACGATGGACGTCATCCAAGGTTGTTGGGATCATCACATTGTCTGCATGATTTGACATCATTGTTGTTGTGTGGTGTTCATTGCATTGCTGGAAGGGCGGTGATTTCAAGAGGCTTAAATGTCTGAGGTTATGGTGGTGAGTTGTGACGGCATCACCACACGTAATTTGGGTGATGCTCATCTTTATATTTTTGGATTTTTGAATTATTAGTTATCTGAAACTATGGAGACGTCAGTCTGCCTCAAGGCTTCTCAAAAGCTTTGGGAATTCTTTGGCAAAATTTGCTATGGAAGATTGAAGTTAGTCTTCAAAGACTGGGATCCTCTAGTCCTGAAGGCTATGCACCTTTTGTTGGGAGAGGAATACATGTCGTTAGCTGAATGATATTGCACAAATGTAGATATTGCTTCCCACTTCGTGGTTGCATTGTTGGACTTGGAAGTGTCTAAGGTGATGACACTCTTGATGGTTTGTAAGTTAATGATGGGTAATCTATTGGAGGGTGTAGAGGATGTGATCATAATAGTGGAGCTGGGTGTTGGGCTCCCATGCCCAAGGGACATGCACATGGCCTTGATACCTAGGGTTATGGTTAGGTGGTACCCATTTCTAATGGACCTCAAAGGAGAAGCACTGTAGGAGCATAGGAATTATGCAAGGTGTGGCCTCATCTTCCTGAAGCATCACCTTTATTTGAAACCTGCGAGTAGGGTGGATTGGAGGTGGCACTTCTGTGAGTACCTACTGGCTGAAGGGGTTGAGTTGGATGAGTAACGAGCTCATCGCCAGGCATTTTTGAATAGTAATGGTTTTGTGGGTGTGTGGTGTCGGCATTGGTGGGTGGCTCCTGCTTGGGTTTGGCTGGGTGGCGAAGTCTAGTGGTCATGAAGGTGGTGCACACTTGGTGGTCTTCGAGCATCAATATAGTGGCTTTTTGAGGGTGGTGCTTAGGCCGAGATGGTGAACAATGTACTCTATTTCTCTTGGGTATGTAGGTTTGTTTTGCAGTCAGTTAGGGTGGATAGTGTCTCCCTCATTTTGAGGTTGGGGTCAGGGGTGGTAGTCCATGAAAAATGAATGTAAGGGTTGCTTTACTCAATTTTGGTCATAGAGATGGTACGATGTAATGGTGTTTTTTTTATATCAGTAAAATCATATTTACGTACCAAAAAAATAAATTATAATATAATATTATTACAATAAATTATAATATAATATTATTACAATAAATTATAATATAATATTATTACAATAAATTATAATATAATATTATTACAATAAATTATAATATAATATTCCCAATATTATAATATTATATAATAATATAATATAATATATTTAATATTATAATATAATATGATATTATAATATTAAATATATTACAATATTAAATATTATAATATTATATATTATTGTATTTATTATATAATATTATATTATTATATAATATTTATATTATTATATAATATTATATTATTATATAATAATACATTATATATATTATAATAATATAATATTATATAATGTATTTTATAATATATATTATATATAATACAAGCTTGTACTTGCCAGCATATGAAGCAGAGTGGTCTGGGATGATCAGGTCAAAAATCCAACCTAAACAAAATAGATATCCATTTGGGTTTGGTGTTTTGCCTATGGCACCATGTGCTTTCTACTGAGCCTAGAAAAAAGAGTCAAGTGGATTTTTGCATTTTTTGAGCAAGTTAAAAATGCCTTCTTTTTCACATTGCCACTTTTTGGACCCCCATGATCTTGTGTAGACCCTTATTGTTGATATACTCTTGAATAGAGACATTTATTGTTGAAATTATACTTTTTGAAATAGAGTCATTTGATGTTGTGACATTATGAATATCGTATGGTTGATTAGGTGATTTTTGGGTTGGGATTATCCATGGAAAAGGGATAACCTATGTATTTTAAGTTACTTGGTAGTAAATTCATTTTGATTATGAGATGTAAGTGGGTTATTATTTGGATTTGTCTGATCCATGGGAAAGGGGTAACCTAGGTATAGAGTATGAATGGTCATTAATCCAAATCAAGCTAGGAAGGTGTGTGAATAAGAGATTTTGACTCTAAGTTTTGGGTGATGAATACTTTGGCCAAAGTAGTGAAAAGAGGCCATTGTTTACACTATTGGTTTCACTATGATCCGGGATTACGTACTACGCAAGGGATGTACATACATGTAGGGGGTAGCAACTGTATGTCAGTTCTAGAAATGTATAAGACACAACACCAAGCTCATAAAAGGCTATTGTTATGAGGTTACCAAACCAATCTCTTCATCGAAGGGTAGGGCCATCTTACCAATTAGGTAGTTGTGCGGGGGACTGCAATAAGTTCGTAGTTGGCAGAAAATCACTTGATTGATGCTTCTCCTCATTAATTGGCGACCAAGATCAGAGCTACTGGTTCAACTCTAGAACCTATGAGCTCATTACGTAAGTGATGTGTACACCCTATCAGAAGATAATGGTTGAAAAGTTCTTACACCAAGATGGCAGGAGGAAAGAACAAAGGAGAAACAAAAGGGAAGTTAAGATTCCTATAAACTTGTTTAAGTTTTGGACTAGGAAAGAGTCATCCCAGGGGTTGAAAACTCTTAAACCAACAACTCGTTAAGATACACCTTTGGATTGTGGAAGATTATGCAACCAAGTTCAGTAGGAAGGTTATGGAGGATTTCCAATGAGTACCTTCACCCTACAAAATAGGTTAAATGACTTTGAGGGATAGAAGGTATTGAAGTAATTTCCCTTATTGATAACAACCTGTAGATGTGAAGAGTCAAGGATTTTGGATTAAGTAGGATACTATGAATCTATGAGCATGCTTTATGGGAAAAAAGAACTGATAGTTAGCATAAATTGGAAACTTTAGTCAAAGTATAAGTTGACATTTTGTGAATCAAAAACAACTATAGAGGTAACCAAGAGGTTGGATAACCCTTGACAAACCTGATTCGGTACAAGGTTAAAATCTTGCAATGATAATTGGAGCCAAGAGTGAAGAGTTAGTACCTTAGAATAAAGGTTAGAGACCAGAATGGTCAGGAAAAGAAGCAACCTATGAAGAATAAAATCCAACATGATTCTGAAAAATGGAATAGGAAAGGTTAACTTGAAGTTGTGATTGAAATGGGGAAAAGAAACTAAACAACCTTAGAATGTTTAAGGTTATGAGAAAATGAGATCATCGAGAAATGGGAAAAAAACACTTAGAAAGATGATTTCAAGTTAAAAACTTGAAAATTAAATTAGACTAATCTGACAAGGGCTCAGTTAGTACATAGTTTGGTAGAAGTACAAAATGAACTTACTGGTGTAGGAGCACCATTAGATAAATGTTGTCAAGTTAAGAAATCGTTGTCTAGGCTTTAGCATTTTGATGGATATGCATAAAATA
>VDFB02127506.1:0-13745 GCA_007258455.2 Sequoia sempervirens
TATGTTTTTCTAATAAATGATCATGAGTAAAGAATTCATAAAGCATGTCTTGCTCTTCAGGATTTGATTCTGTAAATATTTTAACAAATTCTTTGTCATCAGGTTCATAAGGTTGATCACTATAAATTCTTAATAATTTCCACTTGAAATATTGTTCATTTAAAAACATTTAATATAATCTTGATGGTTTTCTACAAGATAAAAGAAATTTTGCTATCTGACATGCATCTTGTTTCCCCCTATAGGCTTTATGAAATTATTCTTTTAACAACACCATTTCCATTTTTAATCTATTATTTTCAATATGTGCATTCCTCAGGAAATAGCATCGTTCCATCCATTTCATTAATAACATTTGGAGGAATCTGAATTTGGAACAATTCAGTTACCATTGGTTCGGTCTAAACTTCTTTTATTTCCATCTTTGGTTTACTTGTGTTTTCCTGTAAATCTTGCTCTAATTCCATAATTCTACTAAGGGAAGCATTCAATTCTTCTTTTTGTCTCTTCTTTTCTTCCTCAAAAGCTGAAAACATAAGCATAAAATTTTCTTTTAAATCTTGAATTTCTTTGTTTAGACCATCACTATGTACCCTGTTTTCTTGATTACAATTCTAAATTTGTATTTTCAATTCACTAATGAATGTATTTTTCTCCTGTATCTACAGTTTTAAACCCTGTATTTCCTAATCTCTTTTGCTTATTATAGTAGTGTGTACTATTATCTCTTCTTGTTGTAGTTCCAAATGTTCCTTATTTTTGTGCAACTAACTTCTTAGCTCTTCAATTTTGAATTTTAGCTTTTCCAATTCTACATTGGTGTTTTCATTTTCAACCATTTCAACAACCTATTTACAACAGGAGATAAATTTCCTAAAACACTATCCTCAACCTTCGTAGAAGGTGGAGATTGTACCTTTTTTGTTTTCTATTTTTCCTTGTCAAGGACTTCTTCTGACACCAAATGGGAATGTATTTCTTCAACAGTGGTTTCTTGTTCTGAGGATTGATGAATTTGTTCATTTGTTCCCAAAGGTTTCTTCTACTTTTTGTATTTTGACCCACTTCTTGTACTCTATATTGGGGTTTCTATAGACTCATAGGATAATCTTTTGCTTCTCCTTAAAGGAGGAGTATTCTAATAAGTTAAGATTGTTGGGGCATTCTCAGAAGTAAGAATTGTTCTTCTTTTCCTCTTCTTAAAAGGATTATTGTCTACATTTGGATTTATTATCTTGACATCTTCTGATTGGGATGGGGTTTCAAATTCTTCATTTTTAAATTTTGGCACTTACTCACCAGGAATGGTGAGAATTTGGGTTTCAAGAGCCTTAGGGTCCTCAGGGGAAGTTGCTCCAAAAGGTGAGGCAACTTGTTTTTAAGATTCTCTTAGTTCTAATTTCCTTCCTGGCATAGGCTTGTCAAACTTCCCCAAAAAAAATTCCCATTTGCTTCCAGGCTTGTTATAAAAATGATATTTGCAAATTAATTGAATTAACCCATGATGTTTTAATGGCCTTGAACTAGTTTTGTATCTTTCTATCGAAGTATTAATAGAATCATTCAAAAAGTGAGGCAAATTAATGCTAAGCACAAGGTTTTCTTTCCCATGCCGCAAATGTATTAACATGCAAAATGTAGGTCCTACAACAGTAGTAAGTTGGCCTTCACAAGTAAAATATTTAATAATCCATGTAACTGCAGTGCCCTAGGTTCTAATATGGAAGTTCGTTGAAATCCCTTATTTTTTCCCCTAGTACAGATAACTATCATGGGTTGAGGGTCCCCTTGTCTAAGAAACAATTCTGATAATTTTTTATATGTTATTTGTGGCTTTTTTTATATTATAATGCCAAAATTTTCTAACCCTGAAAGAGAAGAGATAATTTTTGGACTCACCTTAAATCACTTTCCATGAAGTGTCACTTGACCATTAGAGTAATTTTCTGCAAATGCATTCACCATCTTTTCATTGTACCCCTCAAATTTTCTGAGGAAATCCAACCAACCCACTTCCTCAAACAATCCAGAAATGTTACTTAACCCTAGCAATTTCTCTGTAGAAGTTGGCTCGGATTTCTTCTTTGTACCCCCCATTTTCTATCTTTTTTCTACCCCCTGCTAAAAATTTCAATAGTGCAAGGAATTTGTGCACAGTTACTTTTGAAAATATAATCAACCTGTGATTATTTATTTTCTTTATCTAGAGCTTATTGTGTAATAATACCAATTTGCATGGAGGGCCACAAAAAGGGTATCGTACTTAGCAATTAATCACCAAGTGGCTCAAGTTACTAAATTAAGGAGGGATACTTGTGCCAATTAATCATACCTTATTCAAAAATAACTACTTATTTAAAGCAATATTTTGTACTTACATTCTATGATCACTTGAAAATCTCATACCTTTACTGATTTGATAGGATGACACAATGGTATTGGCTGAGATGAAGGCTTATTTATTATGACGTGAGTGAGAAATCTTGTGAATGATGAAGTCATTAATACAAACAGACTATCATGGCGCTTTTAATTATTATGGCAAAAAAAAAATTAATAAAAAGAAGGCATGTGTACCGATGCATGTTAATCAAAACATTGAGGAAAATTGAAATTGTATGGAAAGAAGCAGCGGAATAAAAAAATGGAAAATTTCTAGAGCATGCAAGGAAGCATGTGCTCAAAACTAGTAGGTAATTTCCAAAGCAAGCAAAATACATGCATTCGAAACAAAGAAGGTGGGTAAGTTTTGGAGCATCGTTGAAAGATGCAACCAGAATGATGACCAACTAAAATTTCTGGAGCATCATCGAAAGATGCAACCAAAGCAACAAATAAATGAAGATTCTGAAGCATCATTGAAAGATACAACTGGAGCAACAACCGAATGAAGATTCTGGAGCATCATTGAAAGCTGCAGCCAGAGTAGCAACCAAATAAAGATTCTAGAGCATCATCGAAAGATGCACCCGGAGTAGCAACTGAATGAAGATTTTAGAGCATCGTCGAAAGATGTAGTTGGAGCAGCAATCAAATGAAGATTCTGAAGCATCATCGAAAGATGCATCTGGAGCAGCAACCGAATGAAGATTCTGGAGCATCATTGAAAGATGCAGCTGGAGCAGCAATTGAATGAAGATTTTGGAGCATTGTCGAAAGATGCAGCTAGAAAGAAGAAAGATGGTGGAAACAAATGTACTCAAACTTCAGGAGCTTATATTATTCTACAAAAATAATCTTCTAACATAGTGAGCTAAGGTGCAAATTTTGGAGCATCACCCATCTAGAGTAGTAAGTTCTGGAGCATCAGGCATTTAGTCTGTCAAGTTCCAAAGCATTGTAGAAAGATGCTCCAAAAGTTTTTTATTCCTTCATAAGAAGTCCTACAAAATAAAAGCACATGTAGTTAAGTTCGAAAATAAAATTAATGAAAAATACTTTGAAAACAAATTGGTATACATGTCTTTTTATTACAATTTTCATCTGATAATTTTCTTTTTTTTTTCTTTTTTTTAACATGTTTTATTAGGTCGAAAGGACTCTGCCTTGGCAAAGTCAATACATTGGATCTCACCCTGGATTTCTACCAATTTTGTAAATTATTCCTTGTTAAGAGGCTTATGGTAGATATGTAGTTGATGACCATTAACCAAGAGGGTTCTTAAATCGCCATCAATGGTTTTCAATTGAACTGTGCCATTTGAGAAGACTTTAGAAATTTCATATGGCCCCAACCAATGAGTCTTGAGTTTCCCTTTATGATTTTTATATCTCGAATCAAATATAAAATCCCACTCACCACTATGGAACTCTCTCTCCTTAATGTGTTTGTCATGCCAAAATTTTTGTTGATGTTGGATTAGTTCAGTTTGATGGACGACATCTAGACGAAGCTCATCCAACTCACTTAACTATAAAACTCATTCTATTTGAGCTCGTTTCAGATCTAGACCTAGTTCCATAGTTGTTTGTAGAGTTTGAAGTTCAAACTCAATGGGGAGAAGAGGTTTCTTCCCAAAAACAAGCTCATAGGGGTTGAATCTAGTTGTGGATTTCCATGTTGTATTGTACGCCCAAATGGCTTCAGGAAATTTCCTAGCCCAATCTCTTCTTCCTGAAGAAACCATTTTGGTCAATATGTTTTATAACTCCCTATTAGTCACCTCTACTTGACCATTTGCTTGAGGATGATATGGGGATGACTTCTTATGACTTACTTGAAAATGGTTTGTAAATGCCAGGATAACTTTGGACATGAATTGGGGTCCCTGATCTATAATGATGGTTTAGGGGGCTCCAAATCTAAGAAAAAATTTATTATAGAGAAAGTCAGCGACCTACTCTTCTCTAGCAACTTGAAAAGCTTGAACTTCTACCCATTTTTTTAGATAATCAGTGCAAACTAATATGTATTCTTTCCCTTGAGAGGAAGGATCTATGGGCCCGATAAAATCTAACCCCCATTTTTCAAGATGGGGAACTCTTCTTGGAGGTTCTAAATGATTTGCCTCTTTTTTATAAGACTGTGTTGGCAATGCCACCTGGATCACAGTTGTTTGGTGGGATTCCAAACCCAAACAATCAGGTGTAGTTGTGTAAATCTCATAGAGAGAAGCTACAAGCTACCATGATGATTTTGTTGAGCAAATTTATATCAAATTCTTGCTTAGCGTGGCTTGAGACATGTGCAGATGATATTCTCTCTATAGATAGGCTTGGGGGAAAGTATTCACTTGATCTTGTGAAAGGTGGCAAGGAACACGAAATGAATTGATTAGAAGCTGTTGGGTCGATTTTGGCTTCGAGAGACTTGGAGTGGCCCAAAATACGTTTTTTGGGTTAAACTCATTCCCGGTTTCACGCCGTACTGCGGCTCAAGATGGCATGGGAACCGTTTTTTAAACGCTTCAAAGATGCGTAAGGACAGGCTTTGAGAGGGCAACTATTTGTTGGCGGATAGCATAACAATAACCGGTTGCCGGAATACGCCGGGGTTAGGTTGTTGAAATTCTGAGCCATGGTACATACCGGAAGATTCCGCGGAATCAATTTGAGCACCAGTTAACGGTAAAACACCGTGGGAGTTTGGAAACATCCCGAGAGAGGGGTTCAAAGGTGTAAACTTTTATCCCGTTGGGGTTTTGGATTTGTGACCAGTAGGCGTGACCGAACTCCAGTACAGGTGCACCCTTCAGTACAGGCGAAGGAGGTTGATGCAAGCAAAAGAATTTCGCAGATGGGGATCCAGATATTCCAGGGCGGCACCTGGGATTTTCTTTAAAGCGCGCAAGGCCGCTGGAATCAGAAATGACGTTCGCACCTTATTTTGAAAAAGCGCAACCTTTATTATCTCAACGTGGTTAGTAAGAGATTAGAAAAATTATCTTTCCATATCTTCGGAAGCTCGCCGAGAAATAGAAAATGAGGGAGATACTTTCTGATCTATTTTGTCATTGTAAGGTTGTTTTAGACAGTCTACTTTTGAAAGTTCTCTTATTTGAGTTGTCAAGGTTGGAAATTAGTGTTGAGTCAGCCAATTGATGTTGTTTAAGGTCATTGGTGGAATCTACAAGAGGATTATTTCCTTATTCTCAGTTTGGGTAATTTGAAACAAGAGTTTTGTGAAGGGAAAATGAGTCCTAGTTGCAAGGACAAGAAAGAATATATTGATATTTGTCAAGTTGTGAAAGTTAGTGAGTTTTTGAACCCCTATCATTGCATAAGATTTTTTGTCATCAAATTTGAATTCAAGAATGCTAGATAGGAATGCAATCATTTAAATGAAGGGAGCTTCACTATTTCAAAGGACAATTTTAGTTTATTGGTGTGCACCTCACCAAGAATTTTTGTTTTCAAGTGTCACAATAGTAATTTCTTACAATGACATGCACTTGTGTTAGGAAATTGAGGTTAGTGAATTAGAAAAGATGTTTCCCCATGCTCAAGTGGACACTTATGCAAAGACAAAAAGGAGTCAATAGATTGAAGTAAGGTTTGCATAAAATGGTATGCCCCCTTATTGAGAAAACTAGTTCAAAATTTCAAACATCAAAACTACATTGTGAGGCATGCACCTAAGCATGGAGGTTTATACTTTAAATTTGAAGACAAATTTGTATATTTGAGTGCACACCTATCTTAAGGAAAAGTGCATATCACTTTTTTCATGTATAGAGGTGTGCATGTGAAACAAAGAAAAAAGAGTTTAGTTCATCAAAAGGGTGTCTTTCCATTTATAGGGGCATATCTCTTTATATGAGAAATTCAAATCATAAAATTCCTTGCGAAGTGCACAATCAACAAAGGCATTTTTTCACTTCAAACAAGCAACATATTCCATTGATAGGAACATGCTAATATGAAGAGAAAGTTGTTATAATACAAAGTTCCAAATTGTTATTATAAGGTGCATGCCTAATCAAGTAGGATAGGTGTTTCAAATCATCAAACACTTTACCCATTTATAGGCATGCACCTCAATACAAAGTGTTTTTTTCAAATTTGAAATGACAAATTGCTTGTATAGGTGAACATTGGAATGAGAATAAGGGAGCAAAAAAATCAAAAGCTGAAAATTCAATGCATAGGTGCATGCCTCTTATTGGGAACTAAGTAATTTTTAAAAGGAAAGCATGTCTAGTGTAAACGATCCTGAAGATACCTTTCACCCATTAATTTTTTGTTAAAATAGGCAAGACCATAAAATATTAAAATACCCTTCCTCTATTACTAACCTAGAGTAGGGATTTGAAGCATGCACAACCACCCTCTGCTTCTTGGGATTTGAAGGCCTCTATAACACAAACAACACTTGTTCAGCATACCTACAAGCAAAACAATATAGGAAAAACACTCACAACAAAACTTACATTGACAATACTTGGAGAATTGTTTAAAATTGCTTATAAGGTTCAACATTTAATGCTTATTTTTGAAATTTCTAAGATAAAAAACAAATTCTAGTTACGATCTTTTTTCACTCTGTTATAGTTATGCACCTAAGGCATGCTCATTGAAACAAGAAAATTTCCATCCTAATTGTGATTTGTTTTCTTGTCTTGAATCTTTCAAAACATGTCACAATTTGTAACATCAAAATTTATTGGGCATGGAAAGGGCATGAATTTTTATTTCTTAAAGAGTGTGCAATACAGAAACTAAGAGAAGCAATACATACTTTTTATTTTGGTTGGGAAGAAAGCTTCTATTAAATTTCAAGAGGTTGCAGTGAAAAAACTAAATCATAAACAAAAGGTACCTCTGATCAAGGAATACTTTGTTCTCACATATACTCATAATTGCACCACGGGCTCTAATTTAGAGCTACAAACTTTTTGAAGTAGGAGGACAGAGATCCTCACAAAATAAAGGGAAATTAACTGAACTAGCAATAAAAATTGGAACACATCACAAACGGTGCACCTAAAAATAGATGTTAGAGCAGAGTATACCTTGCATCAACATCTATTGTTTTTGAGTTTCGTTTCTAGATGTTGGCTTGTAGGGGTAGTCACATTTTGAAAGTTGTTCAACAAGAAACTAAAAATTTTAGTGTGTATCTAACCTACAATAAATAGCCTACCAAATCAACAAAACTGATTGTGAAAATAAAATACTAGTGTCCATTATCCAGCGACCATTTCAACATTTGTCTGTAATTATTTGGTTTTTTTTCGGTTACCATGAGCTCCCATTGGCATCGATTTATGTTCAATAAGTCCCTAGTTGGGGTGTTCAAAATATTTTATGATGTATATTTGATATTCCAAGTGAAGGACATTGTTGCTATTTATTAAATATTGTCTTTAGTTTTACAATATATATGAATAGGACATGTCCTACTTGTAGAAAATTGATTAACATGAAATTGGATTTCACTAAATGATAGTTAAAATTTAATAGTTTTTCTATATGCACAAAAGTTTAAAACCTACATTTCTTAGTTCGAACCCATTTTTGGGAGCATAGATAAATTGTCTCAATTCCTGATTATTGTCCTCGAGAATAACCAGTCCTGGTTTGATTCCTTTCTCTTCAGAGAATGGCTTATGATTTTGCATTTTCTTATCCTCAACTAACTCATGCCCATAATCATTTTCTGCCCTCAGAGCTACCAGAGATTACTTCATCTTGTTTTTCTATGAATGGTTATACTTCCTTACTTACATGAAGTTTCCATTGACTCTCATTTTGATTATCTGATTCATCAAAGGCTAGAGAGTGTTGATCAAATATGGTCCAATTAATATTAGGAGAGACATTCCCCTCCTATTAAATTTTTGAGTACCTTTCCTACATTCAAAATGTATGCTATATAATATATTTTCTTTCCCATTTTGATATCCCAATAGTTTTTTCTATTTTACATCAAAATTTTGTACTCAATGTTTAATATTTGCTTGTTTTTAAATGAAATGTCAAAATACAATTTCATCCCAAATAGTGATGATCTAGATGCATGATCCTGCACCACAATATTTGTAAACAGCAATGAATTGATTTTAAATGATTATGTTTTCTACATGCAGTGTTGTTGTAATGATGAAAGCTCTATCTAATGCTAAAGGGGAGAAACAGATATTGACTCTTTTTTTAGGACATTGCAAGCTACCTACTTCTTGCTTCTAGTGTCGTATATTTCATTAGGGTTTGCATTCAATATCCACTTATTCAAATTTGTATTGAAAGTTAAGCTATTGCTACGATGTAAGTATATTATGCTATTGCTTACAACTTCATTGAGATTTTGAATGTGACAAGGACTACTGTGTTGTGGGTCTTCTGTCATAAAGATTGAATAAAAATGTAAGGGTAGATAAAAGAAGCATATGGACAAGTAGAAGCAGATGAAGACCATATTCATTACAGAAACTTGAAAAGCATGATGAACATGCTCCATCTGCAGGATTACCAGGCTAAAAGTAAAATTAACTAAAACCATGAAAAGTGACTTACCACAAGATTTTGCATGAATTGTGTCTGATGTGGAAAAATGGGCAGAGGTTGTAATCCAAAATCAGGCGCTTTCACTTCTCCATTTTGGCAGGCTACCTTCAAAATACTTCTCCATTTTAGTAGGCTATGCAACTCACTTCTCCATTTTGGCGGGCATTGAAAATAAGGTCTCGAGGAAGGTTTTAGAGTATGTTTATTAAAATGAAAATTATGGCCAATTTAATAATGAGCACATTTTGACATGTTAAATATATATATATATAATTATTACTAGCAATTGCACCTTGGTGTGCAATAGGTACACCGAAGAGGTATGAAAGGTCAATTAGAGAAAATTTTGGTGTATTTTTTTAGACATATGTGTAGTACATGAGGTCAATTGTTAGGTCATTTAGAAAATGATGTTGTTTATGTAACAAAGGTATCAATTAGCATTCACTCAATAAATATATATTTTAAATATAATTTTTCATTAGACAAAATTATATATTTGTAGTAGTAAACTTATTATAGGAGTTCAGTTTATTTTTTCTCTATCCACCTCTCTATATCTTATCTATATCTCCCTCTCCATTTTATGTCTCTCTCTCTCTATATCTTATCTCTATCTCCCTCTCTCTTTTATGTCTTGATTAGAGTTTAGTTATGGTTAAGAGATAATTAGGAATCAAATTATGGTTTGGGTTATTGCTCTACAATTAAGCTTGAGATTAGGGTTACAATTGGGGTTCAAATAAGGTTATGATCAATATAATTAGGATTGGGATGCAATTAGGAGTTAATTAATGTCCAATTAGGGTTACTATTAGGGTTACGTTACAATTAGAATTTAATTAAGATTCAATTACAGTTACGATTAAGATTCAATTATGCTTAGGATTAGGGCTAGAAAAGTGTTAATGTTCAATTAAAGTTTATTATGATAAATGTTAGGATTCAATCAAGGTTAGGGTTCAAATAGTGTTTGATATCAATTAAAGTCACAATTAGAATTAAAGTTCAATTATGGCTAGAGCTAGGATTAGATTTAGGGTTCAATTATGGTTAGCATTCAATCAAGGTTTAATTAGGGTTAGGGTGCAATGTGGGTTAGGATTTAATTAGGGTTAATCATGTACATTAGCATTCAATTAGGGTTAGGTATCCATTATGGTTTGAGTACAGGTTCAATTAGGGTTACAGTTCAGGTAAGGGTTCAATTAGAGTTAGGTTTTATTATAAACCTTAGGGTTAGGGTTATAGTTGGGGTTTAAATAGGAGTACAATCAAAGTTACAACTCAATTAGGGTTATGATATATCCAACTATGGTTTCAACTCAATTAGGGTTATGATACAATTAGGGTTAGGGGTCAATTAGGACTTTAGTTAGGGTTTAATTAGGGTTAGGTATATATTTCAATTAGGGTTACTATTAGGGTTAGGGTTAAGGTATAATTTGGGTTATGGGTAGGGTTAGGGTTAGGGTTGAATTAGGTTTATGATTAAATTAGGGTTAAGGTTACAATTCAATTAGGGTTACTATTCACTTAAGGTTACAATTAGGGTTAATTAGGTTTTGGGTTATTGTTCTACGATTAAGCTTGAGCTTTGGGTTACAATTCATGGGTTTCATATAAGGTTATGATCAAGATTATTATGATTGGGGTGCAATTAGGGGTTAATTAATAGTAGGGTTACGTTGTACAATTAGGGTTTAATTAAGATTGAATTATGGTTATGACTAGGATTCAATTATTCTTATGATTAGGGTTAGAAAAGGGTTAATGTTCAATTAGATTTTATTATATTGATAAATGTTAGGATTCAATTAGGGTTAGGGTTCAAATAGGATTAGACATGAATTAAAGTCACAATTAGAATTTGAGTTCAATTAGGGTTAGAGATAGGATTAGATTTAGGGTTCAATTAGGGTTAGCATTCAATCAAGGGTTAATTAGGGTTAGAGTGCAATTTGGGTTAGGATTTAATTAGGGTTAGCATACATTAGCATTCAATTAGGGTTAGAATTAGGATAAAGCTTAGGGTTAAAGTTCAATTAGGGTTATGATTAGGGTTACGTTTAATCTTAAGATTAAAATTCAATTAGGGTAGGGTTTAATTAGGGTTCTAGGATAAATCTTGGGGTTAGCATTAGGGTTAAAGTTAATTAGGTTTAGGGTTCTAAAATAAATCTCAGAGTTAGCATTAGAGTTAAGGGTCAATTAGGGTTTGGGTTATGGTTTGGGTTTAGTTAGGGTTAGGGTTCAAATAGGATTATACTTAGGGTTTAATCAGGGTTAGGTATATAGTTCAATTAGGTTTACTATTAGGGTTAGGGTACAATTTGGGTTAGGGGTAGGGTTAGGGTTAGGGTTGAATTAGGTTTATGATTAATTAATTAGGGTTAAGGTTACAATTCAATTAGGGTTAGTGTTCACTTAAGGTTACGATTAGTGTTAGATTTAGGGTTTCTTCAATTAGGGTTAGGGTTTTGTTAGGGTTAGGGTTAGATTTTAAGTAGGGTTAGGGTTAGGATATAACTAAGGTCCAATTTGGATTAGGGCTTAATAGTAATTCCAACCCTACCCTTAACACTAACCAAAGCCTTATTCCTAACCTAAAACCTATTATAATTATAATCCAAACCCTAACCCTAACCATAATTCCACCCCTAATCCTAACATAATTCTCACACTAAAATGAAAATTATGGCCAAGATTTTAATAATGAGCACATTTATTTAGTTGTTTATTTAGTCATTTTTATTTGTATGATATTAGTCATTTATTTAGTCATTTTTATTTGTCTGATATTAGTCATTTATTTAGTCATTTTTATTTTTCTGATATTAGTCATTTATTTATTCATTTAGTTGTGATTTTACTTGATGACCAAATTAGTCACTTATAAATGATCAAATTAGTCATTTATTTTCCAAATACTACTAGTGTTAGTCACGTGACAAAAAAATTTAGTCATGTCACTAAAAATTTTAGTCACATAGTCATTTATTTGCCAAATTCTACTAGTGCTATCTTCCAAGGTCTTGGTAGTTGGTTCTCAATTGTGCTAATGTTACTCAATGGCCAATGCAACTGTAATATTCACAGGGCCTACTAGTATAAAGGAATACAAATTGCATCATATCAATATACCTATGTTTGGGAGGTATAAATAAATAGAAAAAGATAGATCAGGGCTTCAGAACAGCAAAACATGAATAAAACTTCTTCACATCTAGACATGTACCTTAACAATGAGAGTTTCTTCAATTAACCAAAACCATAACATGATGCAATCCATGGCATAACCTACACCATTGCATACATTCATAGTGTTAATTAAACAATCACAACCATTCACTAAAACTTCACTTCAAGATTGAAACAGATCACTCACTCATTGCTAAAATTGTATCAATAGACATAAAAGTAATTCTATTCACAGATAATTCAATGAAATAATCTTAAATCCGGTTTCCCCTATTGATTTGCATCAAATTGAAAACATTTAGGCACAACAAATCATTGGCATACGGATGATTATGATTCATTAACATTATCATTGAGGTTCAAACTTAACAATAACATGAAATTGTATAAAAACTATAAAAAAGTATCCAAGTATAACAGAACTTTCAAAGTATCTTGCTAAAACTTATGAAATCCTAAGACTATAATCCTTATCTGCTACCATATCAAGTGGCTAATCCTTCTTCAATCGGCCAACCTTTACAAAATGGAGCCCAAAATTACATATAGGCACACCATGCATAAATTTCTCTCAATCAAAAATTAAGATCCACTAATCAAGGAACTGAAACTACATGAAGAAACTAGATTGGTTGATCTTCAGTTCAAGGGTCGATTGCCCTGTTTTGCAAAATTTGATGCCCAAGGAGGAAGGTAGAACTGATGGATGAGAGCTTAAGTTCAACTCATGTCAAAACCCTGCAAAATAGGAGATGGGAGGAAGTTGTCTATTAAGAAGAGAAAATTATGTTGCCAACTCATTCCTGCATTCCTTGGTCAAGGAAATACTCATCATAACTGGAGAATACTTGTTGAAGAATGTCTAGATCAGGTCCATCTACCCAATTATCCTCAAATTTAATTCTCTTCAACTCTGCTGAGGTGAATTCTTGCATATCTTTCAATTTGATTAATTCCCTCCTAGTAGATTTTACCTCATCCTTGATGTCCATGAGTCTATCTAATAACAAGTCTTCTCCATCATCTTCTTTTTTCATCACTTCCTCAAATCTGCTGCTCCATTTCTCCTTCAACTTATCTAGAGGAAGACCTTCTTTGACTGGGATGTCCACATTGAGAAAAATAGCAATCACCGCCTCCAATTCATTAATTTGTTCATTCAAGTCTTTACAGGTCTCCTGAACTTCATTTTTATGCTCATAGATGAATTTGGATCTAAACCGGATTATGCTTTGTCTTCTCAATAAAATCTACATTATCTTCCTCAAGGATTGATTGCTCCAAAAGAGTTGACTTAGGCACCTTGCTAATGTATTTTAATTTCTTAACATGTTCTCTATACTCCTCATCTTGTTTCTCCAGGACCTCAGCATGTTGATTCATCTCTTCAACCAACTCAAGTGCACCTTCATGAACTTTAAAACTGTCAGCCAGCACTTCACCAACCTCTTGAAAATCCTATCAATCCACCTATCAAGCATCCCCACCTTACTCCTCATTTTCACTAAGTCATCAACTTCTTTCTTACTGAGTAGGATTGGGGTCTCTAGAGCAGCAGCTTGTTGAGAAACCGGAGTGGAGACATCCTTCAAGAATTT
>VDFB02127507.1:0-13440 GCA_007258455.2 Sequoia sempervirens
AATTAGAAGAAATAGTTTTATTTGAAGAATAAAAATATTATTATTTAGTGTTTTATAGATAATTGTGATGCAAGCTAATAAATCATGTTTGCTATTAAATATTAGTTTTATTGGATAAAATCAAATAATTCATGGAAAAGAAAGAAATATTTTGAAAACAAAACAATGAAAAAGAAAACAATAGAAAAATTAGAAAAATAAGAAAAAATAACTAAGTTAGAAAATAAAACACAAAAAACAAAGCAAAATAAAAATAAAATAAAAAAGGAAGAAAATAACAAAAGAGAATAAACCCTCATTCTCACACACAAGAATTATTTTACACAATTTTAAATCCAAAAAATAAGAACAAAGAAGAGAAGATGGGGATTTAGCAAGGAAGCAAAAGAGGGAAAGGAGATCGAGGAAAAGATAAAGAGCCAAACCAGTTTCAAGAGTTGTGGAAGATGAAATCACCAGGTTTTATTTCTATTTAATCCATTTTGATGTAGTTGGAGGATTGGGATATTCTATCTGCGTGATATTTATTGTAAATTGATTTTCCATTATTTTACTTATGTTATACAGAGGAATTTAATGACATTATCTATATTTTTGTAAACTGGTTACTATTGTGTGTATTCAATATTATACTCTGTTATTCTAAATAAGTATAAAATTTTTCTTTGTTAAAATTGTAATACTATATATATTCATCTTATATATATATGCAAAAGCTGTATGTATATATATATATTGATATTGAAAATTATACATATATATAAATTACGTTATACATATCACCTGGAATTCCATTCGCATGGAAGTTTCTAAACTCGGCCTTCAACATACACGCCTATCTTATAATCA
Source organism: Sequoia sempervirens (assembly GCA_007258455.2). Classification (NCBI taxonomy): domain Eukaryota; kingdom Viridiplantae; phylum Streptophyta; class Pinopsida; order Cupressales; family Cupressaceae; genus Sequoia; species Sequoia sempervirens. The sequence continues at coordinate 850 of VDFB02127507.1, forward strand.
TGGCATCCTGTGAGACCATTCTCCTTAAGGTATTTATCCAAGTGGCTCTCGTTCTTTTTCTTCTATCTTCTCTATTAAAATCATGAACAATAAGGTAGGGTAAGCATGTTATCTATTGAAATTTCTTGTATGCCTAGTGAATGTACGTTTTCATATTCCCAAGCTTTCATTTAGCACAAGCAGAGAGGATTGTTCTATGAGTCATGGGTTTAAACTTCCTACTCATGATTGCATGCAAGTTATTACAACTTTCAAATAAATATTCCTACATAACATGCTAAATATCATGAAAACATCTAATGTGCGGACTCTACCTATGAGTTATTTTTCTATTGAGATTCTCCATTTCCTTCCATCGAAATTGTTTTGCATGCGATCTGCATGTTCATGTTTCTAATTTTTGTGTGTTTCCGCCTTTATAAGGCATTTCTTTTATCCATTTCTTTTTAGCGCCATGCCTTCTCCTTACCTTCAACTCTTTATGAACTGCTCTTCTCATTAGCTACTGGGATAGGTTGTGCCTCAATGTAACACATACAATATATCTATATTTTAGTTTTGGTTTGGGTAAAGATTTAAACTAGCCTACTATTAAAATTCATTGTTATTCAATGTGTACCTTTCAACACAGTCTTCGTGTATTATATAATATATATATTTGATATATATATATATATCAATACTTCAGAATATTTGTTGTATATCAGACTTCCCTGGACAACCACGATTATGTGTAAACTGTAATTGTTTAGATGTAATTTTCACTATAATTATGGAATAAAATATATAAATCTTCTTACTACTATAATTGCAATATCTGAGTTACTGTTATCAACATAAGATGATTCTTTGTATGATTGTAACACTGTATAAGTTTCTGTTATATATATATATATTTTTTCAATTTTCACTTGGAATGTAACTATAGGATACACCAACACCTAAAATGAATAAACTAGGAATGTAAGTAATCTAATTGGTTAAGTAAACTATTGGTTGTTAGAATAAAATATTAACCATTGACTAGAAAGAATGATTTTCTTCTAATGAACTTTGGAGTAAAAATGTATTTCTAAAAGAACTTATTGATTAGTGAATGCTTGAAACTAAAACAACTTATGAGATGTTATATTTATTCTTTCTATGGTATTACTTCCAGGACAGGATACTGAATGTGGGCTCCCAAAGACAGTAATTTAATTTTTATAAATTACCACTTGTTTATTACTTGGCTGAGCTATTGTACCAATGAAATAGATGGTTTTTGAAAAGCCTACATTTTATGTTATATATGTCTCTACCACATCCTGAATACAAGAATTATGTTATTCTAGTTTAGGAATGCATATAAGCATCAAACACACATCGAGAGATTCCCTCTTGCTTTTACCATTCTAGGTTGCTAGGCTCCTCATGCAAGGTTGATGCTTTCTTCGTGTTAGGAAGAAGCCTAGGGAAGCCCAATACTTCGTGGTTGGGTGGAAAAGCGCCTTAACCTCACTCTTGGCCTTGGATTTTAGAAGACCATCAGAGTCATGGCGATTGAGGATAGATATTCTTATGCTATATGATATACTTCATTATAATATTCTTGTATGGCTTGCTTAGCCAATTTGTAAAACACATAATTATCTTCATGGATGTAATTGTTGTATTGATGCAAAATCTCTTACTTGTAACATTGAAACAAATGTAATGTAGCACCCCTTTTGGTGTATGTAAATGAAATGTAACATTCTTTAGTGTATGAAATTTGTACTTCATTATTGGAAACTTGCTATTGTGCAATTAGAGATATTTAAATTAACAAAAGCTTCACTTTTTGTACTTGGAATAAGCATTTCTTTTTGGAATACTATTTTAGTATGTGAGTTCCCCTTATTTGAGAATGAAATGTGAACTTTTATGATATGTTCAGAAAAATAGAAACTTGTATATACAATAAGGATGTAATAATCCACAAATAAATAAAATAAGATCTTGGTTTTAGAACACATGGAGGTTTTGGAAACTCATTGGTATTGGTGATTCAACGAGTGAAGTACAATGCAAGCAGATGTTGGAAATAATCTTTCAGTATGAATGTAATTAGAGTCTTAGAAATTAGGTTGTCAAGTGATCATGCATATTCTCCTACTTATCTCTGATCAAGGTGAAGTGTAGCATTTTTCTCCCTTTGTATAATGTGAAACAGTGGATGTTAATATTTAATTTAATTTTATTGCATGAAATTTGAAGATGTTGAGGGCCAACATGAAAATTTTCTATTTTTAATTATGCCTAAGTATAGCCATCAAGAGTTTTGACCTTGCAATTCTTATGAATATGTTTGATGATTTTCTTTCCGCTTGATATCTTGTGATTTTTTTTGATGGCTATTCTCGAATGTTTTGACTACTGGTCCTGTAGTATGTTATGTTATGTTCTCCATCATGCCATGAAGGCTCTGATGGAATGTATAGGGGAGTAGAACGTGGATAATAAACTAGGTCCGGGGTGAGTATTTGTGTATTAGAAATGGGGTAGAATGATTTTTTTTGATTGATGCTAGGTGCAAGAAATGGTGGATTCGTAGTTGATGCAAACATGAAGTGTTTGCAAAGATGGTAACGTAGTATTACCAACCTTGAAATTGAGTTGCTTCAGAGTTTTCATTCATAGTTGGAAGCTCCTAACTTTAGGATGATGGGTTAGCATCATGATAATTGACTCATGTTACTCATGTCTAAGATGAACTAGATCAAATTCATTAGTGTGCTTGGATGGTGAAAATTCTCTTTAAATGGAATAGTGTGACTGCACTCTGACAAGGGGTATTGTATGTGATTGGTGTGCTCGATTTAATCTAAGGAAGATGCATTATTGTAGATATATACTTTATAATGGCCATTAGGTCATGAATTACCTTATATCGATTACTATATATTTTATTGAACTCCAAATGTGGTGTGGGGAAACCACTCGAATTCAAAATAGTAGTAAGGAATTTAACTACCCCCAGAGCATGTGCAATGCAAGGTCGAGTAGGACCAACACACAACTAAAATAGACAAATATTTACCTCATTAGGAAATTAGTTGAAGTTAGTAGGAAATAATTATACTAATGTGTGTGATGCACATTCATACCATTGTTGTCATGTGCGAGTGATGCACTAGAGTAAGTCATTGACTCCTTTGTGTGAGATGCACTTTTTATACTTAGTGTTTATTGGTTTTAGGTGCCTCATGCAGGACTAGGTATTCTTTGAGTTAGGAAGAATCCCAAGGAAGTGTTGTGTTCTTGGTTGGGTGGAAAAAGCACCTTAACTATGCTTTTGAAAATAGATTGTACATTTGAATCTTTTTATATAACTCAAAAAAGGGATATAGCATGAATTTGTACTTCTTTCTATGAAAATTATGATTGTATTTGATCAAGAGTAGAAATTGTATGTTTTCTATATTTTCTTTTCGTTATAGATTAAGATTTACTTTGTTGGTAAATGGATGTATCAATAATTAAATTTGATGAACTTATTTTGATCTTCTAATCATGAAATGATCTCATTAAGAAGACCTTATTGTAAAATTGAGATGTTTTGTTGATGTAATTTTTGATTGCCAATGGTGATAGCAACTAGTATGGGATGCTTGTTTTTCACCATAAGGGAAATTGTTCTAATGTCTCATGCGAGTAGGCATGATGACGAAAATGAATATGAGTGTATTATTTTATGTGAATGTTTGGAATATGAATAAAATCCCATGAAGCAAAGGAATGAGCTTGCATGCTTTTATTCATCGTAAAGTGTTAAACTAAGTTGATTTAATGAACAATGCTTTGCTAACAATGACTACAAGTGAATGCATGTTGGACAAAGGAATTTTTGTAGTTATGAACAAACAAGTGCATGGAGTAGCAACACAATTGTCAAGTGGGATGATTTTGACATTGAGGTAAAACATAATTAAAGAGGTATGAAAATTTTATCTTTAGTTTTTTTTTTAAAAAGAAGGGGTAAAATTTTTATTCAATCAAAACCAGAGTACAAAGCAAAGGCTAGAGGCCCACCAAAATAAGACCACCACCAAACCAACCAACAACAACACTACCTATTCATGTCCTCCACTAATAACCTCTCTAGGGTCCCAAGATAATTAGAAGGAAGCTCATCCTTTCCACTAATATCCCAGCCATCCACATGCTCGGAGGCCCACTTCGCCAGACAATCAACCACTTTGTTCCACTCTCTAGGGATATGACAAAAGGAGACAGAATCCAAGGAGCTGCAAAGACTCAGAATTTGTCTACCCACAGAAGCCAATTGCTAACTAACATCATCCAACCTTTGGTTGTTCAACAAATCCACAACAATCTGAGAATCTGACTCACAGATGATCCTCCTCCAACCTAAAGAGCATCCACGCTCAACATCAATCTTAATAGCAAGGGCCTCCATCAGATTATTAGAATGATGCCCTTTGTAACTAGAGAAGACAAAAACCGCCCCACCATCATTACCTCTACCAATACCCCCCACACCAACATGACTAGGGTTCCCATGAGAAGAACCATTAGTATTAATCTTTAGGACCCCCTCCGGGGGAGGCATCTACCTCCTATCTCGACAGACCTATTGCCAAACCTGACGGGGTCTTCTGCCAGCAAAGCATCCCCTGCTACTATCCCCCAAGCTCAAATTCTGCACAATATCAATATCACCAGGATCAAGATTTTTAGGCATGTCACACTTAGCTGAAATAGTCTCCTGAAGCCTGCTAATTATCTTCTTCCACAATTGAAGATTTCCCAAATTGGAACCACAAAAGACTCTACGGTTCCTCTCCAACCAAAGGTTCCAAAGAATGAGAATAGGCCCAACAGACCAGGCCACCTGTAGGAAAGGAGTCTTCGCTGGAGGTCTACCCAAACTTTCCCAAAAGTCAATCAAGGAGGTAGCATGAATACAACCATGATGCCAAGCCTCCCACCATCTGTGCCATAACTCTCTAGAGTAAGGGAAAAGAAAGAACAAGTGGGAGGTACACTCCTCACTGTGAGAACAAAGAAGGAAAATAGAGGGTCCCTGAAAGCCGCATTTGTGAAGATTTTCCCAAGTGAGGCACTTCCTCTGAGCAACCAACCATAAGAAAAAATTGCATTTGGGCCAAGAGAAGTTGTCCCAAACCTTCTTCCACCAGTGCACCTCAGCAAGACCATGTAAGTTCCTGTCAAGCATAGCATAGCCTTGGGAAACAGTAAATTTACCTTTTGGACTAGGATTCCAAGCCAGAACATCCCTCCCATTAAGGGAGCTACAGATCCTACCCTCCAAAACTCTAGAAAGAACAACACGATCCTCATCAGAACCACCCAAGGGCCACTCCTGTGGGTCCTTCTAGCAAGCCACCACCGCCTACCCAATATGCTTGACAATTTTAAAATGCTCCACCTTAATCCAACCGGCCTCAGAAAAAATATGACAAAGATGCTGAAGCTGAGGAAAACTAGAAAGAATGGGAGGGTGGCCATCCCAAGAGTCCTGCCAAAACAAAGCATCAGAGCCACTATTACAGGTCCACAAGAGACCCTCCTTAATCAGCTGAGCAACCTTCTTAAGGGTATCCAAAATACACGAACCTTTACCCAACAAAGGAAGACGCGACACATCGAGGCAATCAACACTAGGAAGATACTTATGGGCCAGAATCTTAGCCCAATCCTGATCAAGATTGTTGCACCACCTCCAATAAAGCTTGGCAGCCAAGGCTGTGACAGCAAGAGCCATCGACCTAAGACCAAGGCCCCCAACATGCTTCGGCCTGCAAACAAACTCCCACTTGACTAAGCTCCACTTCGAGGAAAGAAGGTTGCCAGACCAAAGAAATTTCCGAGACAAAGCATCAAATTCCCGCACAAAGGTGGACGGGGGAACCTACACACAACACCTATAAATGGGGAGAGATTGCACCACAGTCTTAAGAAGAACCACTCTCCCAGTAGAAGATAGCCATCTGTAAGTCCAATGGCTAACCTTACTCCGAAATTTATCCAAAATTCCCTGCCAATAATCTCTCCGCTGGGCTCCCAAAGCCAAAGGGATCCCAAGGTACATCAAGGGAAGAGAACCGATTTGAAATCTAAGGATCCTAGCAATCCTACTCTGAATAAGCTGAGGAGTATTAAAGAAGTAAATGGAAGATTTATCATCATTAATACACTGACCAGAAGCCTTTAGATAGATGTCTAAAGCTCACCTGAAGTTCACCGCCTCACTAATTCTAGCCAAGCCCATTAGCCCAGTATCATCCACAAAATGAAGATGAGAGTAGGAAGGGAGAAGGTTGTTCCAGCTCCAACCACGGATAAGACCCTGTCTCACCTGAGATTTAATAAATCTTCCAAGACCCTTTGCCATAATAATGAATAAGTAAGGGGATAAAGGATCCCCTTGCCGAAGTCCCCGAGAAGCACTAAACAAATCTGAAGGTTCCCCATTAATGAGAACTGAGAATGAGGCAGAGGTCACACAACTAAGAACCGAGTTCACCCATTTCGCAGCAAAGCCAAAATCCAAGAGGGTTTTCTGTAAGAACTCCCAGCTCACCCGATCATAAGCTTTAGACATGTCAAGTTTAATAAACATAGCCTTCTCCTTAGAGTTAGCCATAGAATGAATAGCTTCCATGGCTATGACCACGCCATCCAAAATTTGTCTCCCTTCAACAAAACCACCCTGCTCAGCCGAGATCAAAGTATCAAGGAGTGGTTTGAGTCTCTCAGCAATCAATTTGGTGATGATCTTGTAAACAACATTACATAACACAATAGGCCTGAATTGAGCTAACCGGTTAGTGCCTTCCAACTTAGGTATGAGAGCCAAGAAGGTAGAATTCATAGACTTGAGCATCTGTTTGTTCCTATGTGATTCCTGAACCACCTCAAGGAGATCAAACTTTATAATTTCCTAGAACTCCTAAAAAAACTCAATCAGAAACCCATCCGGACCAGGGGCCTTACCTTTTTTCATATTAAATACCACTTTCTCCAATTCAGGTAACAAGATAGGACATAAGAGAGCCCCATTCATCTCAGCAGAGACCAGGTGGGGAATACAATCCATGATGGCCTGCTCCTCAACCCAAGCATCAAGATTCTCCCTAGAAAAGAGGTTTGAAAAAAATTGACTGCCTCCCTGGAAATATCAGCATAGGACAAGAGTTGAGCCCCATCTTGCGAAACAAGAGAGGAGATAGAATTTCCTTGTCTCTGAGCCTTAACCGAATTATGAAAGAATGCAGTGTTCCTATCCCCCTCCTGAAGCCAATCAATACGAGATTTCTGCTTCCAGAAGATCTCTTCCTGAAGTTCCCACTCTTCTAAACCCTTTAGAGCCAAGGACTCAGCCATACTAAGGGCAGAGGTCAACCCCTGATCCTGAATCTGACGAGTGATAGTATCCAATTTGGACTGGGCATCCAACTTCTGAGCTTGAAGGTTCCCAAAATACTATTTATTCCATCTCTTAAGCCTGAACTTCACATGTTGGAGCCTCTTACTAAAAGTAAACATGGCCATCCCATGGGTAGGCATCCCCTCATGCCACCAATCCCACATAAGATCATGTAGCGACTGATCTCTTAACCACATCAACTAAAATTTGAAAGAGGGATTCTTGGTGACACCATAAAGGGTGATAGAGAGCTTGATAGGCCAGTGATCCGAGCCCCTCCAATCAAGAATTTCTGAACTGGTAATCAACCTACTATTCAACCAATAGCAAGAGACAAGAAATCTATCAAGCCTTTCTGAGATAGCCTCAACACCACATCTCCTATTATTCCATGTAAAGACACCATTGGTTGGCTTCACATCAATGAGATTCAAGGAACCAATCATATCCCTAAGTAAATTTGCAGAAGGGTCCAGCCTGGCTAACCCACCACGTTTTTCATCCAAGCAAGTAATAGCATTAAAATCACTAGCCATAATCCATGGGAGAAAAGGGTCCAAGGCACGAATGAATTGAATGTGAGCCCAGAGATTTGACTTACTTGAAAGATCAGTAGGAGCATAAATATTGGATAAAAGACACCTCTCTCCAGTCACAAAAATAGAGGCAACCAGAGAAATGGAAGACCGGCTAGACATCCACCATAAGGGGGAAACTTTCCTCGGGTTCCAGAAGCAAGCCACCCCCCTGCATTATTCAGAGCACCCACCCCCTGCCAGTTGCCTTGGGGCCAGATACGCGAAGCACAATTTGCCAAACCATCAACAGTAAGCTTGGTTTCCTGAATGAAAACCACATCAGGTGACTGCAATTCAATTAATCTGCGAACAACCTTTTGTCTAGGGATGTTGTTCTACCCCCTTACATTCCATGATAAAAAAATCATTTATGAGGGTGGGAGAAATGGGAATCAATGGGTTTCACAGACCCAGACTCGACCAAAGTGTCACCCATAATCTTAACCTTCTCTTGATCAGTCTTCCTTCCACTCTTTGACAGTTTATCAAGAGGCCCCTTCTTAAAGGATTTCTGATGTAATCCTAAAACCAGAGGAGCTTTGTTACCCTTTACAAAATCTGAGGCCCCCTTAGGAGTAGGGGGATCATGGGCCACTACAACAGGGCCCTTCAGAATCTGTGACCCCTGGAGAACCCTAAAATCCTGAGCTTGAGAAGGCAAATCCATAGCCATCCGATCCACCTGATGGACCTCTGGAGATAAAATCTAATCCTCTTTCCTGGCATTCTCATCTGGAACATCATGCAGACCCTTAGCCCCATAAGAGAGTTCAACAGGAATACCTTCCTCCTGGACCAAATCATCAAGAATATCAAACTTGTTAAAAGTACCTTCATTCTGTCTATCCAACCAGGTTCTCTTCTTGCCCTTGCCTCTGTTACGAGACTTAACCGGAATAAAACCCTCATTATCCACAGATTCATTAGACATCAGATCCTTTCCCTTGTCCCCCCTAGGAGGCCCAGAGGCAGCCAAGGGGGAGGATTTAAATCTAGGGCATTTGCGGTGTAAATGACCATATTCATGACAAATTCTGCATCTAAAAGGTAGGGTCTCATAATCCAGCTGTTGGATCCAAGAAGAGGATCCCAAGCGAATTTCCATAGAGTCTGGTAACGGATTATTTAAATCAACTTCAACACAAATGCGAGCAAAAGAGATTACCTTACGATCTTGAGTTTGTGAAGCCGAACCCACAGGTATTCCAAGAAGAAGAGAGATCGAGTGGAGAATATCCTCCCTCCAGAATTCCAAAGGAAGCCTCGAAAAATGAACCCACACAAGAACACGCAAGGGGATCTCTTTAGCGGAGTTGAAGCCCACGTACCAAGGCTTGATGAATAACCCAACTTGGTTAAAGAAATAAGGGCCTCCCTCAAAAGTCCTATTCCTATCCGACATGCTTGAAAAGATAACCAGAAAGTAGTTATTAGCTGCCAAAATAATCTCCATATCACCTTCAGGGTTCCAAACCTGACGTGCCCAGGAATCCAACACGGGTAGAGGCAGACGAAGGCCCAAAAATTTGCAAATAAGCGCATGATTACACCAATAATCAACATCCTCTGAAACTTGCTCAGGTTGAATGACCAAAACTGGACGATCCTCGGATCGCTCCAGACATCCATTTACCTTTTTAATTCGTAACCTCCCTTTTGAAGAGGAAACCCCATCCCCAGATTGGGGTTTACCCAGCTGATCCATAACACCAGCATGCAACGAAGAAGATGGCTCCACCATCTCCAAATCCCCATGAGAAGCTTGAGACAGAGCAAGACCCCGATTCTCCATGGACCAAATAGCACGATCCACACCAAGAAGAGAGAGAGAGAGGTGGGACAAGAGGCCCACAGCCTCAGATCCCAAAACCCCACCCACAAGAGGAACGCACAGCAGAAAATGAAAGAAACAAAGACCACCCATGAGCTAGACAAAGGTCGCACTCCCAGCCGACCTGCACACCTTGAACACCAGCAAAGACCCCCCTGCTCTCCCCCCCCCCCCGAGCACACACCACAGCCGCTGAGTACACACAACACATAGCAAAGCAGGGAAAAGCTAGGGCATGCGAGCCCTAGCTCGCACGCAGCCGCTGCACGAAGCCATCGACCATTTAAAAATCCCTTATCTTTAGTTAAGTTGATCATCGAGACGATGATTCTTTAAGGGGGGAAGGATGTCATGACCCCTATTTTCAACAATTAATTTATAATTTAATATTACTATTTAAAATTTCATTGACCAAACTTTGTTTCATGTGTGTGTCAGGAAAATACTCTCGGTAGAGAGAGTATCATCCGGGAGGGGGTGTCTAGCTGCTATAAGCAACTATGGTGAAAGAAATTTGCACACATAGGCACTTAGATGGTATATAGTTGCATTATTATTGCATAAATTAATCATAATGATATATTTCTTCTTATTTTAAGTAGAAAACAAAAATCATTGTTATGTTTGATAGTTATTATTTAATTGAGTCTTAAAAATACTCTTAATGAAATAAAGTAGTTTTAGTTTATTTATAAAGTGATTTTTCTTTAAAATTATATGTGAAGGAAGAATTAGAATTATCATCATTTATTATTTTAGAAATAATTGTGTTGCAAATTTAATTAATAAAATTATGTTATTAAATACCTGTTTAATTTTTCAAAAATAGAATATGTGTTTTTATTTGATAAATTAGAGATAGAATATTGAAAAAAAAAGAAAAAAAAAACTTAAAAAACAAAACAAAGCATAAAAACAAATAAAAAAATAGAAAAGACTTAAATTTAGAAAATAAAACACAAAAATTAAACAAAAGTAAAAATATAAAAGATAGAAAGAAAGAGGTGAGAAGAAAACAAAGTTAATAAAAGGAGAAAACCCGCTCATTCTCACACACAAGATTGGTTCACAACATTCAGTCTGGGAAAAAAGAAACAGAGACAAAAATAATTAAAAAATAAGAGAGAAAAATTGGAGAAAAGAAGAAGGGCATGACACAGAGGAAGGTTGGGCGATATTCAATAGGAGCTGAGAGGTGGCAGGCAACCTGCTTTTCAAAGGAAGCATTTGGTCGATTAAAGGTGCATGTTCTTAATCAAAATTTGGGATTGTAATTAGCTTTGTGATGGGCTATTTTTCCATGTGTAGACAATCTGTTACCCTTTGGCCTGTATGGAGAGATTGTCCTGTTTTAAACACCCAAAACTCTATTATGTCGGTCTTTATATCTTTTTGTATTTGTCAGCTACCTTATCATTTTGGTATCTGTCGAATAATCTCTCTAAGCACCCCTTCTCCCTTTCTACCGACAACCATATCTATATTTTATTGTTCTAAGATCTTTGAATGACCAGCCTGTTTATGCTAATCGCCCATATGTAAATAAATATGCTCTTGGAACTTTTGTTGTGGCCTTTAAAAAATACATGGGCCTCTAACTATATGCTTCCATATCGTCCACCCCTGCTAGACTCGAAACACCAATCTTAAATTTCAATGACGTTATTATATTTCTGCACATTTTTTTATAGGAATTGAATGCCTTGTCAACATCTGGTGATTTGAAAAACTATTAAGAGTTTGAAAGGGGTTGTTTTTTTTGTGAATAAGAAGTGAAGATAGTTAATTGATGCAAGTTAAGGGATATAGAAGATGTAACATAGTATTAAAGAGATAGAAATATGAACCACAATTGTTTAAAATAGAGTATTTGAATTGATAAAGGTATGAGAAATAAAAAACCTTGATTTTAAATAGACATATATGAGTGAATATTATTCTTTGACTTGGTAAAAGCTATCATTTAATGATGAAATTTCATGAATCTTGTTAGGAGAATATTTGAATTCATATAGTTCCTTGTTTTTAATAGAATTTCAATATGAGAACGTAGAATTGGAGGATAGTAGTAAATAGATGTTGTCTTTTATGATGTATCATTAAATATGAACATGAGATGACAACCTAACAAGTTGTCATATTTTACTCTACCAAGTTAGGTTAATTTGGAATGACTCAAGTTGGAGATTGATAAGATGGTAATAATAATGCTAGTTGTATTTGAACAGCTTGTTACTAAATCAATGTGATTAGATATAGATTAATTGTAGAGGTAAATATTTACCTTCAATTTGTTCTCTTGGTAGAAGGAGATCAAATTTGAATTTGATAGATAAATGAATTCAATTATGTCCATGGCATGTGATCATGATATCGAGAACGAATGACTATTCTTTGAGAAGGATAATGTTACATTGCATATGTATTTTACTTTACTTGAAAAGTATGTATGAGTTGTGGATGTAGTTTTTCCATTCTTGCATTTATGTATAATGAGTTAAGTAGAGCACCAAATTCTTTCACCTATGTCAGTACCAGTTTGCTAGACCCCTCGTGATGGTTCGGGCTTTCCAATAGGAAGCACGGGGGAAGCTTTGTGCTTCATGGTAGGGTGGATATCACCACGATGATACTTTCTCTTGGGTTCCATGGTGCACATGTGGAAAGATGTTATGTATTGCTATTGCATTATCTTAGTGTAAGCCTACATAGCTAAATTTTGTAAAGGCACGGCTTGTGTTGATATA
>VDFB02127508.1:0-18408 GCA_007258455.2 Sequoia sempervirens
TTTCAATATTCTCTTTTCTTTTCTTTTGATATTATTTTAAGATCTTTTAAACTTTCCCTTTCACCTTGTAAGCAATGAATCTCACACTCAGGGCTGAGAACTACAGTGGCATTGAAGTAAAAATAAGTTTTTTCACTTAACCCAAACCTCAAAAGGACTGCTAACAACCTTGGAATTCTTAAAATATGTATAAAGATATGAGACCCAAGCACATTCCAGATTTAACTTAATCCAGTGACTTATCTACTTCCAATTATTAGCACATGTGACACCACATAGAGGACTTCTACCAATTAATTCTGAAAGGATGATTAGAGTTTGTAGAAGAAATATTCAGAACAGTCCTAGGTAATATAATGATTGTTGCACAAAGATAACAATCCCACAGGAAAACAGGAGAACCCAAAAGCAAAAGAAAAACTGAAAACAAACCTACTCTAACCCAAAAGAAAAAACAAAGCAAAGAAAAAGAAACCTAATCTAACTATGTACAAGGAAAGAGCTATGAAAAACTTAGGAAACATCTAACTATGTACAAGGAAAGAGCTATGAAAAACTTAGGATTGGAAGTAATGCTTCAAATATTTCCCATTGACAGGCAATGGGATATCCTCTCCAGTGAGAGTTTTCAAATGGAAAGCATTATCTCCCAATATCTCTGAAATCTGGTAGGGGCTGAGCCAAAGTTTGTCAAATTTTCCATGCTCCCCTTTTCGATCATGTGCTTTATCCCAGTAAAGAACCAAGTCAGAAATTCTAAAGGATTTTACCTTGGCTCTTCTATCAAACCATCTCTTAACTACACCCTGATGTTTGGAAAAGTTTTCTAAGGCTTCATCTCTTTTCTCTTCAAGGTGTAACAGTTCAGCCAAATGAGTTTCACGCTTATCCTCCTCATCATAATATTCATTAATGAACTACAAAGTGGGGATCTTTAATTGGATGGGAGATACAGGTTCCAAACCATATACAAGGTGATAGGGAGAGGTTCCTAGAGAGGCCGTATGTCTAGTACGATTTTCCCAAAGTGAAAATATAAGCTGAGTATGCCAATCTTTGGGATTCCTCTCTAACAACTTACAGATGATAGTTAGAAGATTCTTAATTGAAGATTCAGCCAGACCATTACCTTGCAAATAGTAATTTGATGCAAATTTAACAATAATTCCATGATCAAAAGCCTAGCTAGAAAAATTTAGTGATGCAAATGCAGGACCGTTATCACAAACCAAGGAAAATGGACAACCAAAGCAATTAATAATACTTGATTCGAGGAAATTGATTAGCACTTCATAAGTACATTGGTTGCAAGCAAGAGCTTTAGTCCATCTAGTAAAGTAATCTGTGATAGTGAGAATATACCTGTGGCCTATGAAAGAGGGTGGATTGATTGGCCTAATGAAGTCCAATCCCCATTGTGTAAATGGTTTTACCTCTATGACTGGTTGGAGTGGAAGGGTTGCATACTTCTCTCTACTTGTTGTAGTCTGGCACACATGGTAGGTCCTTATGTGGTTGTGTGCATCTTTGAACAATGTGGGCCAATAGTAGCCAGTTCTCAGGATCTGATTTGTAGTGGAGGGTGCAGATCCATGGCATGTTCCATACCTATCATGAAACTCTGTCATTACTCTTTCAACTTCTTCCTTTCCTAGGCATCTCAAATAAAAAACCTCATTATTTTTCTTGTATAGGAAAACTCCCTTCATCATAAAACTATCACTCTTCAAATGCAACAATATCCTTTGTACTGCATTAAGATGTTTAGGGGATTTTTTATTCAAGAGATAATAATTAATATCATACCAATCACGTGGAGACACATCCTGGAGATAATAGTGCTGAACTGTAAGGTCATGACCTATTTCTGCCATTTTCTTGGCTAACCCTTGTCCTCTCACCAACTTCATGGGTTGAATCTCAATATCATATTCTTGTAACATGGTCACCCACTTCGCTTTGCATTCTCCCAATTCATTTTGCATCAACAACAATTTAACTGCAGGATTGGGGACTATTGCAAAGACCTTATTCCTCAGAATATAATGTCTGAATTTCTCTACAGTTTTGACCAAGGCATATGCCTACTTTTTGACACTTGGATACCTTAGTTATGTATCTTTTAGAGGAGCACTCATGAAGGCTATGGGGTGCTCATTTCCTTGATCAGACTTTTGTGTTAACATTCGAGCACAAGAATGATCTAAGGAAAATGAATATATGTAAAAGGGTTTGTGATGCAGGAGCATCCAGTGGTGTAAGGGCAATCTTGCATCACCCAAAAATAGTTAAATTTCAAGTTTCTCGGTTTTAAGATGTTTTTAAATTTTTGGATACCCTTTTAATCATAATGAAATTCCCAATTTATGGTTTTTATTTTCTGTTCCTAGGTTGAAAGATATTGCAGTTTTAGTTTCCCAGATTTGCACTTGAAAATCTTCTGAATGAGATTTGAGGCACTTAGATTTCCCGGAATGGCCCTAAAACTTGCCTAAATTGATGTAGCAGATTTCAAGTGCGTTATTGACTTTGAGACCTTTCCAACGGTTCAAACGGTTCACAAATCGAAGTCCCAGATCAAAAGTTATGGCCTTGGGAAGTTGGCGCACTTCTAGAAGATACAATTGCAAATGCTCTTTTGAAATTTGAACTTCATGTTGTAAATTTTTGGCACAAAACCACCTAAACTCAAATTTGAATTTTTTTTTGGCTTCAAACTAAAGAGGAGATCTATTTATGGGCGTGTTTCTAATTTTTGGGTAACTTATTGGGGACAAACTCGCATATTGTATTCTGAAGCTTTCCTGGTAATTTGCATGTTGTAGAACTTGGGGATTTGGAGAGATCCTCCTCGCATGTAAGAAGCTCCATTTTCTTTGATAATAAAATTATTCTCTTGTTTGTGGGTTATTTTCAAGTCTTGGGTCATTCCTCATCATGGGTATTAGACGGGTTTCTTGAGTGATGTGGATGTATCGGCCATCATGAGGCAGTTCGCACTGCATCTCATGGTTGTGGGTCGAGAGTCAAGAAAGATGCTCTCCAAGAGTAAGTGCCTAGTAGGCAGAAGCCAGAGGTGGTCAAGGTGGCGTAATGCAGTGGAAGAGATGCACCTCCTCCGCTGTAGACGTGATTGATGCTGCTATAAGAGCTGAGAAGAGGGTTAAACCCAAGGGAGGAAAGCGGAGGGATGAAGGAGAGAAGAAGGTTCAGATGTAGAAGAGGAAGAAGAAGCAATTGATCAAGACCAAATCGCGATAATAAGGGCCATTTCAAGATCGGAAAAAAGACTCAGAGCGTGGTGGTCCCCAATTATTCCTTCGGAAGTCTAAACTTCTAAGAGCTTGGATCGGACCGGATCAACGAGCTGTGGTTAGTTTATTTGAGTATGAGGAAATAGAGGACCTAGATTGGGTTAATTTTGTGAAAATGAAGCTGAAGGGCCATGCCAGTATTTGGTGGAAAGAGGTCTAGTTGGAAAGAAATCGAAGAGGAAAAGGCAATATCACTAGATGGGATCGCATGGTAGAGAAACTGAAGAAGCAGTTCATACCAGTGGACTACGAGTTAGATCTGTTGAAGAAATTGCAAGGGTTGAAGCAAGGAAGCAGATGTGTGAAAGAATATACTGAATATTTTCACAAGATAATCATCAGAACGGGTTACACAGAGGTCAATAAGGAGAAGGTAGCCCGATATCTTAATGGGTTATGACCAAGCATTCGGGAGGAGTTAAGCCTAGTCAGAATGACCACAATTGAGGATGTGTATTAGTTTGCTCTGAAGGTGGAAGAGAAGTTGAACAAAGGATTTGATGGCAAGAAAAAAGGACGAGAAGGTCAAAGTGGAAGGGGTAATGGAAGACCTTCAAGAAGCCGAAATGATGATGAAAAGAAAAGTGAAGATGTGGGTACCAGCCAAAGCCAAAGTAATGACAACTTCTACCACCCTCATGATCAAAACAGTGGTGATCAAAGAGGTAGAGGACGAGGGAGATATGGACAAGGATCTCGAAGAGGTGGTTTTAGAGGAACGTGTTTCTAGTGTGGTGAAGAAGGGAATTGAGCCTATAAATGTCCACAACACCAAGGAAGGGCAAACAAAAGGCCAAAAGATCATGGAAGGGTTGCGCATGCAGACGAGGAGGCCCAATTTGAACATTCAGATGATGCTGAAAGGAGAGAAGCCCTAGTAATTAGGAGAGCCTTGGTGACTGAGGAAAAGGAACCAGAATAGAGAAAGAATTTGTTTCACACAAGGTGCAAGTGTGAAGGAAAATGTTGTGATGTCATTATTGATGGTGGGAGCACTGATAATTTGGTGTCAGAGGAGATGGTCACAAAGTTGAAGCTGAAGAGGGAAAGGCACCCGCATTTGTATTGGATTGCCTAGTTGCAGAAAGACCACAAATTTTTGGTCAATGAGTAGTGCCTAGTAAAGTTCAAGATCAAGAGCTACCTTGATGAGGTACTCTATGATATCATCCCCATGGATGCATGTCACATGTTGTTGGGGAGGCCGTGGCAGTTCGATAGGCGAGCTATACATGATGGCCATGCAAACACTTATTCCTTGACAAAGGATGGGGTTCGTCACTAGTTAAAACCCCTGAAGGAGACCGAAGAAAAGGTATGCAGTAGTGCTAGAATTTGTTATGTAGATGGAAGCAAATTTTTAGAAGGTAGCTAGCTACGAGGTGTGTAATGCATTAATTCCAGAGTGAGTAAGGAGGATAGAGAAGGTTCCAGAAGAAGTTTCTGAGATGTTGATGAGTTTCAGGATATTATTTCTGATAATGTACCTTAGGGTTTACGACCAATAAGGAAGATCAGTCATTAGATTGACTTGATTCCTGGAGCCAGTTTGACAAATAAGGTAGCTCATAGAATGACTCCAATAGAAAATGAGCAGTTGAATAGACAAGTTCAAGAGTTGTTGAGAAAAGGGTTTGATATGGAGAGTTTATCCATGTGTAGTACCCTCAGAAAGGCACTAGCACCAAAGAAGGATGGGGAGTGGAGGATGTACAAATTCCCCGAGCCATAAACAAGATAACAATTGAGTATAGATTTCGCCAAGGATGGATGATCCGATGGATCGTTTGGAGCGGAGCTCAATACTACCAAAGATTGATCTAAAGAGTGGATACTCACCAACCGATCTTCGAGAAGGAGATGAATGGAAGACTGCCTTCAAGACCAAAGAGGGCATGTACAAGTGGTTAGTCATGCATTTTGGGCTAACCAATGCACCAAGCACATTCATGCGGCTCATGAACGAGGTACTAAAAGAATTTCTAGGAAGTTTTGTTATTGTGCATTTAGATGATATTTTGATTTTCAGTAAGACGTTGGATGAGCATCTGATGCATATTCGGAGAGTCTTTGAGAAGTTAAGAGAAGAAACCTGCTGATTAACTAAGAAGTGCAATGCAGGAAGAGGGAGTTCAAAGTGTACTTGGGTTTGCTGTCCTGCCAGGTCCCCCAAGATGGACCTAGAGAAGGTGAAGGCTATTCGAATGGCCTACCCCAAGAACTCGCTACCGAGGTGAGATCTTTCCATGGTTTGGCTTAGTTTTTATAGAAATTTCATTAGAAACTTCAGTAGTATTTGTGGACCCCTGACTGAAACAATGAGAGGGATAGAAAAGAATTCAAGTGGAGCACTGGAGTAGCAAAAGTTTTGAACCGTTGAAGGAAGGTGACAGAGCAACCTGTTCTAGCCCTCCCAGATTTCAACAAGGTGTTTCAAGGTGGATTGTGATGCCAGTGGTTGTGCCATTGGAGCAGTGTTGAGCCAAGAAGGTAAGCCCATTGCCTATTTCAGTGAAAAGTTAAATGATGCCAAGAGAAAGTATTCTGTATATGATCAGTAATTTTATGCAATAGTTCAAGCATTAAAGAAATGGAGACATTATTTGTTGCCGAAGGAATTTGTTCTATATACTGATCATCAGGCCTTGCAGTACCTAAATAGTCAGGGAAAATTAAATCAAAGGCATATGAAATGGGTAGAGTTTTTGTAGAGTTATACCTTTGTTTTGAAACATAGGAGTGGGATCCATGGGAGGCGGTTAAGCCATGTCACGAATCCCGAGTGGAGCATTGACCATTTTCCAACAATCTCCCCCCTCAATGTTACCCGAGGGGATTCGAACCTGACACCTTTTTCTTTGATACCACTTGTTGGCCCTACAGTTGTTGTTGCACCAAAATATTGACCTATTAATTCCCAATACAACCGCCAGAGTTAACGGATCCACGAGAGGCAGTTAAGCCATGTCATGAATCCCAAGGGGAGTGTTGAACATTTTCCAACATAAAGTAGAGCCAAAAGTCTATGTAGGTTCACTCAATCTAGGATATGTATGATAAAATTATGCCTAAATGAAATGTTCTAGATGCATCTAATTGATAAGATTGATTGATTAAGTATGCAAGACCTAAGAAACAAGTGATGTTTGAAAACACATTGTGTAATGCAAGAACAATTAGAAATGAATGTAAAATTGAATAGAAATAAACCAAATTGAAAGTGTGCACCTAGAATGTGGATGAAGACTAGAAATAGCTTCTAAAATTCTAATAATCCTTATTTTCAAGCTTGGTGGGACTCATTCACCATTCTAGGTGAATCAGTCCCAGTTCTGCAAAACTGATCCCGAACCTGTTTCTGACAAAAGGGTTCTTAAAAATGCAAAAAACTCAAAATTGACCCTAGAGTGGGTCCCATTCGCCACTCATGGTGAATGAGTCCACTTTTGAATTTATGGATTTTCAAAAGTGGAATCTAAACCTTTCGATCTACACTTTGACTTCCTACAGGTGTCTGCTTCTAAAACTCTTATTTACGGGTCTAAAAATGAGTTTTTGTTGATATTTTGACTTGTTGAATGAAGAGAAAACTTGAGAAACCTTAAAACTTGATCTCCAATGATTTCCAAGCTTCCAAGATTCTTAAATTTGCAAACACACAAGAAGAGAAGAAATGTTGAATGTTAGGGCATGGGGGTTTGCCTTGGTCAAACCCCTTTTAGGTAATTAAACCAAAATGATGAAAGAATGGAATGAAACAAGTAATAATGGAGTTTATTACCTTTCCATGATGTTTAATCTTGAAATTCTCTAGAAAAAATGAAGGATCTACCCTTGAATGTCTAAAAATTGATCTTGAATGACTTGTAATCATGAAACCCTAGCTTGTTTGAGAAGATGAATGATGAATGAGTTGTAAGTGTAGACACCTAAAAATGACCTAGGCCTACAAGCTTCATTTTTACCACTTTCATCCTAGCATAATTATGACACTTAATTATGTCCTTGGTCCACATTCGACTATTAATTAAATAATTCATAATTATTTAATTAATTCATGTCCTTTTATTCTTCATGACTATTAAATAAATAAATTCTATTTATTTATTAAATACGTCATTAATTTTCTAAGTCTTCCTCTAATTAAATAAATTTCTAAATTTATTTAATTACCTTAATTCATTAATTCTTCCTGATTATTAAATAAATGAATTTCATTTATTTATTTAATATGTCACTAATCCTCACAATTAAATAAATTCATTAATTTATTTAATTCTTAATCATATCTGCTAAATTAAATAATTATCTTTAATTATTTAAATTGACAAAATTAATATTCCTCTCATTTTAAATAAATAAAATTATTTAAAATGTCATCACAATCTTAATTGACATTCCATTTTGGTAAATAATCTAAAAAAGATTATTTATTTGTCTCACAATATCTATATTTTGAGTTGATTTAATTCAAATTGGTAGCTTTCTTCCAAAAATCAAATGAAGCAAGCAAGTTCTTGATTTTAATCAAATTTGCTTTTCAGTCCATCTTTTATGGATCTCACAAAGCAGGCTATCTTTATCTTCTCAATTTTGAAAATCTTTATTTTCAAAATTAATTATCTCATCTTTTCTCCACCACTGATTCAATTTTCTTCTATAACATCTTGACCACTCACTTAAGGATTTTACCCTAACCCTGATTAGGGATTATCAGATTGAATCTCGTCCTCTGATTTTAGGTTTTTGTCAAGAGTCGATCTCATCCGTCCACTCAAAATTGTGTTTTCTATAAAATGTCAATTTTGTTCATAATTTTGGGACCACTTCATTAATATAGGCATTATAGTCATTTAGCATTCATAGTTATTATATTCATTTATCATTTGTCATAGGCATAGGAATTTAAGATTCAAATCCTTCAAAGCTTGTTTAGGACAATGGCATAGTCAAGATTGCTCACACACTCGATCTGAGGGCAACACAAATCAACAAGTTAGAAGGTGTAATGGAGATCAGCCGTGGAGATTGAAGATATTGGGTGAGATTGTTCTATTTTTTGTGTTTTCATTTACTTTCATTTGCACTTTATTACTTCTTTGGGTTTATTGTGCTTTCAATTGATTGAATCTAATCCTTAGAAATTAACCCTTAGTTACATTGGTGAACCCGATGTGAACACGACTCTGTTATTTGCTATTATTTCCATATGGTTTTCATGTCTTTTCTGTTGTTTTGCAGGTACAGGTACGAAGTGACACGGTCCTTTTTTTAATTTGTGACGCATCATATGCGTCATGACACATTAGAAGACCCAAACGCCACAATCGCTCTGTCAAACCGCAATCGTAGTCCGAAAAGCCACAGTTGAAATACCGAGCCACATTTGACGAACCAAGCAACGCATTCGCTTTGTTGTGATGCATTCGCCTGGTAAAGTTTTCTTCTCATTTGCATTCGGATTTTTGAGGTTTTTCTGTTCTTTCTATTTATTTATTTTAGCACTCTGGTTTTATTATCTGCATTCTACCCAGTAGGGGCTGTCGTGTTACTAATCGTGTTTCGCAGCATGTGGCGGTTACGTTTCGTGGGTCCA
The DNA here is from genome assembly GCA_007258455.2 of Sequoia sempervirens. Taxonomy (NCBI): domain Eukaryota; kingdom Viridiplantae; phylum Streptophyta; class Pinopsida; order Cupressales; family Cupressaceae; genus Sequoia; species Sequoia sempervirens. The sequence goes on from VDFB02127508.1 coordinate 8,911, forward strand.
AGACTAATGGATGAAACTGCTAACTTGTGGTTTTGCAGCTACGCTTGTCAAAGACTCATTTCTAAAACAACGTGTTTACGATTTCTAGTGTAAAAAACACTTCATTTGGTGCTTTTAAAATGGATGCGTGTTTGATTCTGTTTGATTGTGCTTGAAGGTGGTAGGTGATTATGCTCTCACCTTGTGAAAACTAGGTGATCAGAAAACCAGACCCATCTTATTTTGTGTCACCCTCACAATTTGGTAATCGAAGTATCCTCTCCCCTTATGCACTTGTGCGATCCTGGGTGTAAGAGAAACGGTTACTAACTCTAGAACTTGGGCCTATGCTGGTGGGAAAAAGTACTCACCCCAAGATGACTCAGACTGGTAGCACCCTGACACCGAGGGACTTCCAGCCGGTATATAAAAGTGGGTTCTTGGGGAAAGCCCAAGAATTACGAGTGTGGTTCCGATGAGATGGATCCAAAAGGGGACTCTCACCACATGGATCATGCCCCATGAACAGAATGCCTGAATTAAACACCTCTTGTCTTAGTGTCCAACCGTTCTATTGGTTGTTGCTTGATATAGTGCAGGGTACAGTATCATGCCCGAAGACACTCACTACTGATCCCCTTGAGTAGAGATAGCAATTCTTGGGATGTCATTACCCAAAGAATCCAAATTTTGTGTGCTTGAATGACGTTAATGAGTCGTGGAGGGGAGCCAATGCCACCAAAATTCTAAGCTATCCACTCTCGAGAAGGAAAGGTGTTTATCACCAATCTGGGGTATATTGGTGGGCTATATCAAGTATACAAACCCTTGGCCTATTGGCCTTTTAGGATTGCACTTGTCTTATGTGCAATTGCTTACATTCAAAACACTGTGTTTGTCAAGTGCTTTCTGGTTTCATCACAATTCTAAACAAAACATTCAACACCAAACAGATCAAACGTGCCATCAAAATGACAAGAAAATCAATTTTAAACAAAACTGTGTCACATCTGTTGAATCGCAATCGATTTTCTACACTGCAATTGCTCTGTTAAACCAAATCTGACATTTAGAACACCGCATCTATATGTGTCACGATGCATCTGAACAATACAGAGCTGCATATGCAAAACTGACTCACATCTGACAGTCCAAAAGCCGCAATCGCAAAAACAACCCGCATTTGACAAACTGTGACGCATTCACAGCTTCAAACGACACATTCACCTGTCACGAATCAAACCTTGAAACATATCCAAATTTGAGTCCACACTTTGTCAGTATTTTGTCAAACACTGTTTCCAAAGGAATCTTGTCAGAAACCAATTCTGAAATTGTTCAAAAATTTTGTCCATTAGTTTGCATTCTTTACCATAGGTTTCACCATTCATTATTTTTAGGTGCATACATTTGACATTAGTTTTTCCCTAGGCTTCAAATCATTGCATACTTTGGATTAGATAAATCTCAGCACCAATTCGCAAACATCATTATTTTCGAAACTAGGTTATCTTGGACTTCATCATCATTATCCTTTTCAGTCATTATCCCTTTTTGTGAGATTTTTTCCAACTCAAAAGTCTAGTTAGGAAAACTCACTAGTCATATTGGCCTTGTCATCTTGTTATTTTCAGCAAAGTCCTTTAGTAACCAAAATTGAAAACAAAAATTCAGTTTAGAAGTGCTTAGATATCCTTATCTTAAATTGCATTATAGGTTTAGACATTGCATATCTTATTTCCAAAAATCCAAAAAACTTATTCATCTTAGTCGTTATTTTGAACTTAGAATTCACATAGTGTCATCCTTGCATTTAGTTGTCATCTCCATTTTGAGCAATATCATTTTATGGTGGAAACTAGACTCCAAAAACAAAAGAGACAAATGGAAAACTTTCGACAAGACCCCATGTCCATTGTCAACAATCCCACATACGATCCAAACTGGACTTTTGACGATCCATTTTCCAAAACTTAGAGGTAGCGGCACAAGACCCAGAGGCCTCTCAATTCATTGAAACAATGGTCCTTTACGACAAAGACAGATACTTGGCTATACTCTTGAGTCAAGGAGTCAAATTACCTAAAGGATTCGACATCGACACATTGAGATCAACATCTCCAGACCCTAATGTCAACAACATGCACAATATATCAAATAGTGGTCAACCCCCAAACACTACGAGCAATACTTTCTTTGACACTACAACGACAGTGCATGCTACTCCCAACGTCCCAAACACCTCCAACTCAATAAACACAACATCCATTGGAGGATCACAATCATCCACAATGCCCACAACATCCACGAAACTATCACAATCGGTTGGAACCACTCTTGGCTCCTCAACAATGTGGGTGAGTTACTCCAATCCTCTCTTTACCACTACGGTAAATGCCATGGGGGCATCATCAAGTCACAACACTCTCCCCTTGACAACCACATCTAGTACCATGAGTACACCTTCGACACACCCTCTCATTGGTATCTCGCAAAATCCTTTGGGGGGAGGAAAATGACATGTATTCATTCAAGGACAACAACAAAATGCGAACACGTCAACACTATCAAATACCATCAAACCCCAAGGGTACAATACGAACATTCCCCTTGCACAAAATCAACAATTCAGACAAGTAGTCAACAAACACAACCCATGACATCATTCGTAAATCAAAATTTTCATGGTCACCATATTCCCCAAATATCAATACAAATGGCTGGGGGACATATTCCAACCTACTCATCCCACGTTCATACTCATCAACATACACCCAAACCTAACTTTCAATACCAACAACACACCAATCCACACACATCATACATGTCACAACAATCCATATTGCCAAAATTCACCAATATTCACGCACAACAAACAGGGACCTATGGTGTACCAGGAAACCCAACACACGGGACCACAAATGATCCTGTTATGGATGCCTTACAAACGCGATTGATGGATGTAGAGAAAACTATCCAAAACATATACGTATCAGGCAAGAAATCAGAAATATCATATGATCTAAATGTATACCCATTCGACATGAGCTTATACATGCCTTCATTTCCTCCAGGATACGTGTCACCCAATTTCACAAAATATAGAGGCAAGACAAACCCCATTGAACATGTTCGTGAGTTTGCAACTAATTGTATGGAAATCGCTTATGAACAAACATACTTGATGATACTTTTCTCTAAAAGTCTGGCAGGTCCTTCCCTTGAATGGTTTTCCACTCAAAAGGATATCCAAACATGGGATGAGCTTAAAAGAAAATTCATAAAAAATTACGCGTACAACATTGACATGGATACCTCTATCACTAGCTTGTGCAATCTCACGCAAGAGGATGCTGGTGAGACTTTCATCCCATTCTTTCAGAAATGGAGAAGTCTAGCTAGTCGATGTCATATTGATATACCCGAAAGGGAAAAGGTCGACATGTTCGTGCAAACACTTCTTGGGCCCCTAAAATATGCATTGCAAGTACATTGTTGAAAAAACTTCACAGACTTAGTTGAAAAAGGGGCCCAGATTGAGAAATCCCTTATCGCAAAGGGAGAACTAAGGTACGGTCCCAAAAACACAAACATCAATCCACCCGCCAACAAAAAAAAATATTGGGTTAAAAATAAACACGTTACAAATGATGGTGTTGTTGATGCCAAGACTGCAAACATCGTGGGTCCTATACTGGCCCTTAAAGGGGTTCAACAACAAAACAAACCAACAACGACATTGACACCTCCTTCCAATGTCCCTTCAAACAACCAAAGTGGTCAAAACAATCAAGGACAATACCGTCAAATGAGACAATTTCCTAGAGGTCGCACATACACTTCTTTGGGTGAACCCATTGAGGAAGTCCTCAAGAAATGCATTCAGACTAGCGTCATCACACTTTAGGAACCAAAACCATATGACCTAGGACAATTCAAACTAGCATGGTGGGACGATAATGCATTCTGCGATTATCATCATACAAAAGGACATAAAACCTCTAACTGTCAACAATTGAAAAATATAGTACAAGATCTTATCAAAAGCCGCATCATTGAAGTAGGTGGATCTCAATTCGCCTCTAATTCAGATCATACTATCCATAAGAACCCACTGCAAGATGATGGTTCTCATAATGCTTCCACCTTAGGTCCATAGACAAACAATAATCAAGCTAACTTCACCTGAGCCAAGTACGATTATTCTAGTGGACCAATTATAAATAATGTATGAACTGATGATGAATACATCAACACCATTACGATCAAGAGAGCACCTCAGTGTAATGTTATTACTCAAAGTGGCAATGCCACCATAGTTGGTCCATCTCCCTCTAGGCAACCCAAAATTACCATACCTGGCCCATCTGCTAAACAAACAAGACCCACCCCAACCACCAAGCAAGGGCAACCCAAAAGTTAGTTCAACCTTATTGACCAGCTAGGAAAAACTCCTGCGCAAATCTTTATACTTGAGTTGCTTCGTATCTCTCCTGCGCACAAGGATATACTAGATAAAACCCTAGAAGAGTCGTCGGTCCCCAAGGAAATTGATGTCAATCAGTTTGAGACCATGGTGGGATATCTCACTATGCCTCACCATGTCACCTTCTCAGATCAAGAATATTCATCACCTAAAACCAACCACAACGATGCCTTGCATATAGAAACATTTGTTCACAAACACAAAGTCAGACGGGTTTTAGTAGATGGCAGAGCAGGATTGAACATATGCTCCCTCAAATTGGTTAAGGCTCTAAGATTCTCCGATGCATGCATAGACACAACAAAGAGTATAGTGATCAAAGCATATGATGACGAAGAACACCCTTCACGTGGTGTTATCTCGCTCCCTATCAGAGTGGGACCAATCATTGTAGACACAACCTTCCAGGTCCTGGATTTGGAATTACCATACAATATCTTGCTCGGCTGTCCATGGATACATGCCTTAAAAGCTGTTCCATCCACATATCACCAATGCCTAAAGTTTCCATTTAACGGCACATAAATAACCATATACGGAGACCCTGACCCTTTCCAATATTGTACAAACTTAAGGGGTATCTCTGAAAACTGAGTACCTATTAACCGAGAAGCACCTGGCTCCTCATCATCCAAATACATCGACCCATCCGCACTCACACCATCTTCCACATCCGCTCCATCCACGTCTTCCGCCATACCACCACCTTCCACTAGCCACAAGGCTGAATCCCCTTATCAAAATCTAGGACCTCGGCTCATGTTGTGACGTTTTTCACACATCGCCCCATTGCAAATGGGGACCCCCTAATTTTGGCTGTGCTTTTCGGTCGTTTTGGTTTGTCTCTCTTTTCTACTGTCTGTCTCTCCGGGATGTGCCCGTCTGAATTAAAATTTTGGCCAAGTCTGAGAATTAGGGTTTTGAGTTTCCTTGCCAATTTGGGGTCAAATGAGGTAAATAAATTGAAAGTTGAGCCTAACACTGATGCTAGTGTGTTTCCAACAGGCTTTTGTCAAGTTTTCATCCGATTCTGGGGTACTTACTATTTTTAGTAAGTGTGCAATTACAGGCGATTCGTCAGCATTCTTGAAATTCCGACAGTTACACGACATTCAGAGCACATTAGGCTACTCACAGGTTGAATTTGAACTAAAACGAACAACTTGCTATTTTTAGCAGTTCTGCCTTCGGAGGCAATTTTCAGGGCTTAAACGCAAAGTTTTTCAACGCATGTCTGGAGATTCCTTTTGGGTTTTTCGAGACCTTCGCGGCAATATGACATGCAAAGCATGATGATGACTTTCAGCATTCGGCCTTCGGAGGCCGATATTAGGGTTTGCATGCAGATACTTTCGGCGCATGTCGGCATTTTCTTTACAGGTTTTCCAAGAGCTTCCACGGCGATGTAACATGCAAATGGGCCGGTACTTTTCGGAAACTTACTATTTTAGCCAGTGCGTGCATGTTGAAGATTTTTCTGGGTTTTTCTGGGTTTTTCAAGATTTTTCGGGCAGTATGACATGCAAGATCACCCGACAGCTGGTTGATCACTTTTCAGGCCGCTTTATTTTAGCGAGGTGTCGCGAAGCGACAACTTCGGCCAGCCAGGCTACCGTGACTATCATGCAAGCGGAAATGGCGTCAAGCGAAGGAGGCGCATCTTAACAGCATGCATAAATTAGGGTTTCGAGCAGGCACTAAAATGAGAAGTCCGGATGTCAGCGTTCAAAAGCGAGGTATCACACATCATGATTAGCTGGCCGTCATAGAGAATGGCGGCAAAATTTGAAGGCAATCGGAGAACCTGCTATTTTTAGTAAGATATTCCAGATGCAGGCTATAAATAGAAAGTTGATCGCAGGCGCCGGCACAAACGGGCTAGTTCACCAACGAAGAGCACATTGTCCAAATTTCAAGACAAACAGAGCTAAGAAAGTCTCAGAAACAGGCACTTACTATAAATAGTAAGTCACTTCACAAGCAGCTATAAATGGCAGGTCAAAGTCAAGTCTCAGTATAAACAGGTTAAACATGTGATGAAGACCCTATGGCGCGAATTTCAAATCAAACGGAACTATAGAGGATGAAAAATCAGACGCTTACTATTTTTAGCAGGTTGGCACAAAGGAATTAGGGTTTCCTAAAATCAAGGGCGAAACACGATGGCCAGGCAGAAGCAGCGTCCTGTCACGATCAATACCCTTCAAGCAATCAACACGCAAAATTTGAAGACTTTTTGAGAAGTTTCTATTTTTAGCAGGTTACTAAAAATAGCAGGGGCATGCAGGTATCAGGGCCCGACAGCTCAACCACTTCCCGAGGTTCAGAACAAGGCAGAATCCAACGTTTTTGGAGCTTGGAATTGGCTTAGAATGCAAAAATTGGCAAACTTTCTAAAAATAGCAAATTAGGGTTAGTAGGAGAAGGTCACCCTAAATCCGGCAAAGGACAAGAAATCCACCAAGTTTGATAATTTTTCAGGTCCAGCATCAAAACTTGCTTTAAAAGGCCAAAGACGGATCAGAATTCTTGAAGTGTTTGAGACAGCCCCTCCCATTCGCCCCTGGTGGCGAGGGGAGTCTTGAAATTTCCTAAGTCCTGGGAGTGGAAGTTCATGGTATAATTTACTGCTTAGCAAGCTTCAGCTGAGGAAGTTTGAAAGAGAAAGGAGGATTTTCAAAATTTTGGAAAAATTCTTCTAAAAGGCACCAAAACTTCGAGGTAAGAGGGTAGAAATGCTTTGCTTAGTCACTTGGAGTAATAAAATTGAAAGAGTTCCTCTTTAAAATGTGCTAACCTTGAAAGGGGTGATGAAATTTACTAAAGGCACTTAAATTTGAAGTTGATGATACCCTCAAATCATGCAGTGATGAATTCTCTAAGGCATTAAAATGAAAGTACCACCCAAAATAAGCCCTTGGCGAGAAAGAGGGCGGGATTTAAGGTTTAAGTGTTTTAGAATTTGAGTATGATACTCCCAAATCGTAGCCCTCCATGGGTTAAGAAGTGAAAAGGTTTAAGTATTGAAAATTAAAGACATGGTTATTTAAGCCCAAGAGTGTCAAAGTGGAAGTATGGCATGCTATTTGCGCCCAAGGAGATTAAAAGTTAAAAATTGGTTAAGAACTAAAAGTGGACGTCCATGGGTCAATTTGCGCCCCTTTTCAAACTGGAAGCTTGACTTGATATTTGCGCCTGAGAGCATAACTCTTCATTTGCGCCTCAAAGTTCATAGGGTCATTTGCGCCTGAGAAAGTGCTAAGTGTTGTAAAACTTAAAGTCCGCCATGTGAAATGCGCTCACCAGAGAGACTTGAAGCTTCTGCGCCTAAGTGTTAAAAGTGGAAGCTCCAGATACCATTTGCGCCTGAAGGTGAATATGAAGATGGACTAAGTCATGAAATTAAAAGTCAATACCCTCATATGCGCCCCTCCCTCAAACGATTTCAGATTTTGTCTAAGTGTTAAAGCTGGAACCTCAGCACACCATTTGAGCCTGGAGGAGTTAAATGCAGAAGACTTCATTTGCGCCCAGATGAGGAAGGGACGGAATGAAAGCATGGCACTAGATTGGATGCACCCAGGGTTATTTGCGCCCCTCTCTGGAAGTATTGAATGATGCGTCCCTCTTTGAGAAGCAGCGTTGAAATTTAACTAAGTGTGGAATTTGAAATGTATATGCGTCCACTAAGATTGAAGGTTGCTGGATGAAATTGAAACCTCTATCATGAATTTGCGCCCAGAAGGGAAGGAGATGATTAAAAAATTTAAAAGCTCGGCCTCTCTGGTGCGCCCATCTTGCCAAAATGGAAGCTTGATACCCCAGTTGCGCCCAAGCTGAAGTTGAAACTGAAAGTGCACACACTTTTACGCGCCTTGACTCATGATTAATTAAACACAACAGGTTTGAAAGCAACACATGCCATTTGCGCCTAGATATGAGCAAGTCTCTAAAAGGCGTTGGAAAATGTATGAGTTGCGCCTAGGAACTTGGAAGGTTGGAAATTCTTTTAAAAAAAAGCATCTTAATTAATGTGCGCCTTGGGTAAGGGTAGAAAAGGATGTTAAGCATTCAGACTAAAAGTATTATGATCTAAATGCGCCCAAGCTACGAAATTGAAAACTCATGAAAATGAACACACTAAGATATAAGCACGCCCACTCTTGAAGGAAGAGGTTAAATTTTAATTTTAATGGGGCGTGTGAAGTATGAAACAAAATGCTAGGCGCTTTTATTTATTTTTTCCTCTCAAGTGTGTTGTGCGCCTAGAGTTATAAAGTGTTAGAAAATTTCCTAAGACATGTGAAATTTAAATTTTCTAAGGCGTTAGAATTTTTTTGAAATTGCCTTTCACGTGTGAAGTCAAATCCAAAATGGCAAGTGAAGATGAAATGTACAAGGCGCCTCCGAGAATAAAATTCCTCTAAATGAAGTTGATAAAAATTTCTCTCGCTGGCAGATGATCAAATTATTTTCTAAGGAATTTTTTTTTCAAAGTGCAAGATGATTAAAATATTTTCTAAGGCAAATTATTTTACGCCTAGAGCTCAGAGTGATAAAAATTTTCCGTGGAGCACGAGCCAATTTTCTCAGCGGTGGAATCAGAAGTGAATGATATTGCACAGATGAATTCAAGTTCTTCAAGAAGTTGGAGCAACGGGAAGATCACGAGCGAAGGATGGATTTAATTCGACAAAATAATATTTTTCTAAGGTTCAAAAAATTCAAAAATTAAATGAACCTGTTCGTTGCATACCCATAAATTCAACGTGTTCTGATGGAAATTTTCTTCTGGGTATTGATGATTTCTGTTGAGGAATGGATTTTAAGGTCCTCCACAGTTCGCCGAAGCCTTCAGGGTGAATATTTTTGGTGGGCGCTAGGTTGATGAATTTCCTAAGGGAAATTTGAAAAATTTTCTAAGGCATGAAATGAAATGTGGTTGACATAAAATTGCCTTGGCCGATGAATTTGAACACGATCGCCTAGATAATTTTTGATCAAATTCCAGATGAAAGAATCTCTTCTCAAGC
>VDFB02127510.1:0-22824 GCA_007258455.2 Sequoia sempervirens
TGTATGTCATCAACAAACAACCAAAAGTATGGATCAAGAAGGCATCTAACAACCATCTCTTCTCCATGCTTGGTACATTTCGAAGCGGCTTCCACCATTTGTTTCGATCGAGCGAATGCCCTAGCAACAAAATCCATGAAGAGTGAAGATATGTCATCTGTTGCACTCTCCTCCATCTTCTTATGGAAATATTCTTTAACTTTTTCCACATCTAGTTCCTTGACAAACATATTTTTATTAGTCATTAATTGGATATAACCTTCGTTGTCCGCCCGATGTTCTTTAGCCCACTCGAGGTCGAGCTCGGCTTCATGCAACACCTTTTCCAATACCTCGTTTCGATGATGATGAGGTATGTTACAAGGGTGTACAATGAACTTGCTTATATAGACAAGGTGTGATGAAGCTCCAAATACCAAAACATTAAATGACTTGTGTCATTATTAAATGACATGAGCCATCATTAAATGACCTAAGACACTAATATTTAATAAAACCTAAAAATATAAAATCTTATCTAAATGACTTCAATATTCCTAGGACCTAAGTGGACTTGACATATAAATAAGACTCCACTAATTAATTAGTTAGGAAAATTACCTATTTAGACCAACATGTATCCATGGGGTGTGGAGCACCATCTCTTTTTTAAAATAATATAATTTTCTCAAGGATTAATGGAAAAGATGCAACCAATTTTGAAAACATGTGAAGATATTTGATATAGGAATAGTCATAGACCAAGGACAAGTGTTGATTACAAGCCATGACTAAATTTTACAATGAAATAAAGATAAGAGAGTGGGTTCCAAAAAGTGACAATCAAATTAGGGAAAAAAATCCTTAAAACACAATGCACAAACAAATCTCAAGGTTTAAAAAGTTAGAAATCTAACCCCGAGGAATAGGCACACAAGTGGATTGCATACATGAGACCAAATGGTTCTATGTTCCTTGCCCTATAGTGCAATACTTATTGTGCCAAGATAAACTATTTGTTAAGGGATACAGATCCCTACACATTAAGGGAGCCCTTTAAGATTACTATGAACATTAAGAGCTAATAAAGGAAAAATACATAAGATGAGTGAGATGATGATTTTTCCTTAGGACAAATGATAGAGAAGAAAATCCCATGTGTTAAAAGATAAGCTAGATTAAGTGATGTGTGCTTTAAACTAATTGAGCTACAAGGTATATTGAAATTAAAAAGGTTTATTCAATGAAAGGTATAACCACAGTAAGCAAGGAAAAAACCAATAGGTCAACCTCCTAGAAATACCATTCTTTACACTCGTGGAAATTCCTGAGAACAATAATATTTAGACATGTATATGTTCTAGAATGATAATGTAGGATTAGTTTGTTTCCGTGTTGTAGTTAAAGAATTCCTCAAATGATTCTTTTATCCATTTCATAGGATTTTGTGAATGCTTATTGGATATAAGAGGATGATTAAATAAATACAATTGAATTCCTTGGAATATAAGTATATAGTACTAAATCACTCCAAATTTGAACCAAGTTGGATCAACGTGAGAAAGAAATAGTAAGGATTCAACCAAATTTTGAATTTAAATTTTAAAAATTTAGGGGTCAAATCCATAGGTGTAGGATCAATCTTGTATGTATGTGATTGGTTTAGGACATGGAAGTAATAGTATCTAGGTAAAGAATGAATTTGTAGATATGGGTGACAATAAAGGGGATAATAAAAGTTAGATATGCAATAATATGTGTGGACATTGATAACATGGAGCCAAGTGTAATACAATGTATAAATAGGAACGGATAACATGATGGAAAAATGATTCCAAGTTTATAGAAATGTATTCCATTTGTTGATATATAATTATAAACAAGTTCATTTGCAATTGGCATTAGGAATGAAGACATAAAGGATCTTCATTAAAAAGTAGAAATCCTAAGGGCATATTGCTTTGATACTAGTAAAGTTTTGGTTAGTCTATGAGACACCCACCATAATGGCTATGTAGAACTTGAGAATTTTTTTATTTTTATTTTCTATGTCAATTTATTCACCATACTTGTCATAAAAAAGACATGCATTTTGGTCTACGTTTCTCACAACTTTTAGTTGAAGTTCAAAACAACGCTCAATTGAGTGGTGCTCCCATAATGTTGACATGGAGAGAAAAATATGTGATAGACTATAAAAATGCAACAACAAATATTAAAAAATAAAGAATTATATGAAAATGATTATTCAAATGTTATATTTTATTTGTTATGTAAAATATTCATATATTCTTTTAATATGTATATTCTTATAAAACAACATATTATGCATTTAATGTTTTTGCTTCTTTGACGGTATTTTCTACTGTTCTTTGAAACCTCTTTGTCATCGTATGAAATTACAAAGTTCAACTCTATGGCGGTTAGAATTGCAGAAGTGACCATCTTCACATAAAATTTATTGAATTCTGCCAACAGTATGGTAATTGCTTGGGACATAGGATTTTGGGTGCCTCTCTCATTTCTTTCGATTCTTATGATGTAGAGTTTTTAACACAATAAAAGGTGCTCCTATCCTTCTTGCGCAGGGGGTGGCATTGTATACACTACCATTAAAAATTAAAAATTCGAGGCCATTTCTTCCAATCTTGCCTTTGCATATTTGCTGAATTCGATGAACAAGTGCATGGAGATTGCAATTAGCCTTCCCACAAAACCCTCTAAAAAGCATTTCCCAACAACAGATGATGAAGAGATGAGTGCTAAGAAACTTCTTTTGCCAGTTTAAAGCTTAAGTGTATGCTGTTATATGGTATGAGAGCTATGCTCAATTTTTGAAGATTCAGGGCTATGTTGTTTTCAGGGTTAGACATAAAAGGATTTCACTCAAAAATAGTAAAATTCTTGAATCTGGAAATACCCTGCTACCTTCATTCGCCCAGCCAGTTTCTCCAACTTTGCATAGCTCTCCAAGTGTTGCTGGAATAATTGGCCTATATTCATATATGATAATGAATAGCCCCAGACTTCTGCATGAACAAAGAACAAAATATTGAAAGAAAAATCAAGGTAAGGTTATCAATAGGGAAGTGTCAAGAATATCAATCTAATAGAAAAAAAACAAATCCAAAATCCACACTCAAGAATTCAAAAATCCCAAATTTTGAACCAAAAATTCAAAAATCTCACAGAACCGTGTCTTAACTTATGAAAGATCTAAATTATTCCAAACAAATCAAACCATGCAATATAATCAACCCACTAAAAAAGTCACAAATCAGCAAGAAAACACATAATAGATTCTACAATTGCAATGTAATTATTCCATAGATCATATATGAATATAGGCCAATTATTCCAACAACACTTGGAGAGCTATGCAAAGTTGGAGAAATTGGCTGGGTGAATGAAGGTAGCAGGGTATTTCCAAATTCAAGAATTTTACTTAATGCTTATTACAATTAGCCCAAGATTGTTGCAGCATCTTTCCCACATTTTGTGCAAATTATGCAATCATAGCCTGTCCCACATTCTATTTTTTCTATGATTCCACATCTTGCATATATGCCTACCAAAGCATATTCAACTATAACGCCTGGCAAAAATTCCCCTACCATTATGCTCTGGCGCATGTTCATAGCCTGTCCCAAAGCTCCCATTTTGGCATAGACAGGGAGGACTATGGAAAATAATTTGGATTTATACTTGCCAATTATATTTGTTTGAAAGTTTCTAAAGCCTTTTCAACAAATCAATTTTTTGCAAAACTTGCAATCGTTGCATTCTATGAGATGACATCTCTTTGAGGCATTTGTCAAACAATTCACAAGCCTTGTTGGTGCTTCCACATTTTGCATTTTAAACCATGATATCTGATAGAAATCCACCTTCTGTTATGCTTTGATGGATGTACATACCCTATTCCAAAGCTCCCATTTTATTACAGGCAGTGAAGGTGCTAGAAAAGGTTGTGGAATTTGGCTTTACACCTGCCAATTGCATTTGCTTGAAAGTTTCTAAAGCCTTTTGATGTAGACAAAATAGAGAATAGGGTTAATGGATATCATGCTTCCAAGCACCAACTGACTATTCTAATGCCTCAAACAGGTGTATTTAGACTTGCTCCTTCTCATTAATGCATGAAAAGTTAATGCCCATGCTTACTTTGACAAACCCTAGGCCAAAATCTCTTAAAGTCCTATTGTAACTTACTGTGTACAGATTTTCAATCAAAAATCTTAACTTTTCACCATGAAATCCTTGCCATGAAGAATTGACACCAAGAAAATATGAAAGAATATACACAATAAGATATTCTCACCAAAAACCAAGGAGTTTCACCACCAAACAAAAGAGAAACATGAATTAATCTTCTCACTGTTAACCCTAATGAGGATTTCACCCGCCTGAAGAAAAAACCTCATAACTTTCTCAAAATTTAATGTTTTTTAATGAAACAAAATGCATTTACAAGTAGACTCACGTGGCTATCTTCTATAATGGAGGAGGAAAGTTTTCTGATATAAAATGTGGCCGTATAATGACCTACAACTCTGAAAACATAGAAAAATTCACTAAAAACTTCTAGTGTATTTTTATTGATTTACTATGAAAAAATTCTCTAAACTTTTTTCTTGAGATATAACTTTCTTCACTTATAATTTTTAAACAACTACTATCACAACTATTGAAACATTCTCAACTACTGGATCCTCTCCCCTATAAAAACTCTCCCATATAAAAGACCAAATACACAAAAAAAAGTTTAGATTTTCATTGTTCTACTTTAAATACATAAAAACATAAATGATTCTAAACTACAACTCTAAAACTATGATAAAAATAAAAACTACCTACCAAACATCAAAATAAATTAAATCATTTCAGTCTTTTAAATCAAATGAACCATCTTCCATTCCTAGTTCATAACATTTTGTCAAAGACTTAACTCAACCCTTCAACTCTTGAACCAAAATGAAAATGTTTCCAAACTAACTTAACAGGGCAGTCTAATAAACAATTGTTCATTCTCAAAGACTCATCAAATTCTGACTTGAACAGGATTCTAATACGCCTTTCAACATGTACAAACTCTTTACCAAAGAGAAACCCCAAATACACAAACAAAGAGATTACAATCTTCACTGTTCCAACTGTTGGAAATAGGATGCCATTTAATTGCAAATCCTAAAACATTAATTATTTCATGTATCTCCTAGATTCTTGGAATGTGTTCAACAACACTAAGATTAGGATGAGATTAATATTTGGATGAAATAAATCATGAAATTGACATTTGTATTTATTCCTAAATAATAGGAGCATGTGGGTGCACACATGGTGGGTGAAACTCACCTTGTGTCCAGCTAACTATACGGAGTAACAATTAACACTTCTGAATGCATGTAAAGATCCTAGGAGTTAGGATTTGATGTTTGCATGCTTGAAGTTCAGCTAAGTTCGCTTGCTAAGTTAGTTCGGGCCAGCCTGGAATCGGTTTAGTTTAGTTCACTCGGGACCGGCCAGCTCGTAATCGGTTTAGTTCGTTCCGCCTCGGGCTATCTTCAGCATGCATGTTGGTTATTTTGAGTTGCATGTAGTTAGCTTCAAACTTGTAATGCATGGCTAATAACATTGAGTTGTATGACGATAATAGGGACTACCTCCAGCTAACAAGGGATGACCATTCTTTGGGAATGGTGTTGAGTAAATGTTTCAGTTAACAATAAAGCACTTGAAGCCAACTTGGGTGCCCAAGATGCTTTATTGGAATTAACTCCAATGCATGATAAGATATTTCTGATGGCTCAGTTAAGTAGCTTTAATTGTGGGCGCCATCTTTGAGGAATAGCTTTGGAATTATCACCGAAGTGAAGGAGAAGTTGTAGCTTTAGTTTGGGACACCCAAATGCATGATGCACATGTTGTAAGCTTTAGTCTTCACTGAAGAACTCTACTTGAAGGAATATGGCGTACCTTTTCAAGGGCTTGAGATTATGCATTGTAATTATCACCATTTGATTATTACAAGGTTGCATATTGTCTATATATCTCATTCAAGTTGAATAGAGTTGGGGAGTTGTTATTGCAGGTGTGAAGAAGATTGTGAAAGATAGAAGAAGCATTCTCAAGCAAGAATTGGAGCTATTGTAATTCAGAGTTTGAATAATAGAATAATTCTTGGTGGAGTTTTTTCCCGAAAGGGTTTCTCCACGGTATATCTTGTGTGAAACTTCTATTATCCTGTCTAGTTCTTTTATATAATTCTCTCTACATTCTACAACAGTAAAATGGATTAATCAAGATAATCATCCACAAAGAATATATGAAACAAAGAAAAGACTTACTTAGAACAGCAATTTTGAAGTTTTACAGAGTATTAAGCTAAGAAAACACCTCATTTTTCAACACCAACCGGCCCAATAGGCTTCCAAAGGTCACTCAATCTTTCTGATATGGCATGAAACCAACAAGGGAACTCTTAACATGGATCCAAAACATTTAAGACCCCACAAATAAGCCCTTTTCAAATGGTTTTATAGTTCTTCAAAATGGAAGTTAATAACTTTGCAAATTATGTCCTAATTAGGACTGTGACAACTCTGTCATTCTAGGACAGTCAAATAAAAATGACATCAAAACACCTAAATACAACAATATTTGTCATGAAATGTATTAAGAACACCTTGGAATAGTTCTCAAACACTTTCCTGCTTGATGGAAATTAATTTCAATAACAAAACTTTGAGAAAACTCATTGCTCATTGTCATTTTTCCAGATTTTCCTTAAAAACACAGTCATAGGGCATCTTAAAATCAACAGTAAACTCAATCTTCACATCTTACAAACTTGGAATGTTAAATTGTAGATAGAAATGAACCTTTCCATGAGTTTTTAGCCTTACCCATTATTCAGAATGTGAGAAAAGTAATTTTCTTTACCACTATATGCCCTAGATGAGGGTTTGGGGTAGTTTGAACTAAAAACGCCATAACTTCTTTATTTCTCCATGAAATTAAATCAAACCAAGTGAAAAATAATCAATACACACAATAATATCTTTTCCAATGACTTTCCTTTAAATATCAACAAGTACATGGCCATACAAGAGCAGATATTCACGTTTTATCAGAAAAAACACATAAATTTGAATGAAAAACAGGTTTTTCTCATTGATCTATCCATCATTTACATCCCTCTCCCCCACCTCAACTTTTGAGAGGTTTATTTATGCCTTGAAAACAAAACTAACTCATAACAAATGCCTACAACTAATTCTAACTTCCACCTAACTAATGAACTTATCATTTACTCTCTTTTGCTTTACAACAAGGTTTACAAAGTTTGTGTTTTTCCACCTTTTGAATAACTTATATTATTTCCTATCAAATGATTAAAATGGTCTTGAAAGACCTTATCTAATGATCCATAGGAAATTTTAACTACTTATTACAATTTTGGCCTCATGGAGGCATGTGATCAAATAGGTGCTCCTGCACCATAGAGGAAGGGAGATTTTTGTCAAATTGTATAGTTGTAACTGCACTGGTAGACATGTTTGAAATTGCCCTAGTAGATATGCATGCAAAATGTGGAAGCATAGACAAGGCACATAAACTGCTTGAAGAATTCCTCTGAGATGTGTCCTCGGGTATTGCAATAATTGCAAAATATACATAAAATTGATTTCTTAAAAAGCCTTAAGAAACTTTCAAGCAAATGCAATTGGCAGGCATGAAACAAAATTCCACAACCTTTTCCAACATCCTCCTTACTTGTGCCAAAATGGGAGCTTTAGAACAGGTTATTTCATGCTGTTAGATTAAAAAGTGTTGTCACGGTCATAGATAAATTTTTTTATTTCTTGTCCAAGTATAGTCTAGATTTTGTGCATCTATTAAGGTTGAAGCATCTGGCTGATCCCACCAATAATGGTATGCTGTGAAGACATAGGTTGGGAAGGGATCATCCCACATACACCTAGTCTACCTTGAATTTTGTTGACGAGATTAAGATGAGCATGCAACAATATTCTTGTACACTCTCCATGGAACTAAATCTGCAAAATGTCTACAAAATATACCCACTGTAAATATAAACAAGTGCAAGGGTATTAGGGAATGGAATGCCTAACAAAAGCCAATTAAGAGGATACACTGCACCTTGCAAAGAACACGAGTCCAAGTGTAGGGTGAATTTGATTGGAAGAGATTCGTGACATCTAAGCCGAAGGTTGACCCAGATGGAAAGATTTCCAAATCAAAAATATAAATTAAAAAGTGAAACCCTTCAGAGTATAAATGGGGAAAACTTACCAAATCAAAGAACAAATAAAAGTGTGACCTTGCTCACTTGAAATGAAAATGCATGCATTGTTGGATGCTCAGTCGAGACAGTCAGGGTGAAAACTTCCTTAGGATTGAAGCCCTAAAATCAAACTGAGCTACAAATTAGAAGTAGAGATGCATTGTGCAAAATTTTATTACCTTGCAGCTCTTGATCTATGCTTCTCCTCCTTTTGTCAGATTGTTTCAAAGCTTCCATTTAGGCACAATAATGATTTATATTTTGTAGCACATCATATTATTGCAAATTGCCACCATTCCTCTTACATTCAAACCAAATTGCAACCATTCCTCTTACTTACATTCAAACCAACATTCCTTTCAGATTTGAACTTGAGTTTCTCTCTTGAGGTAAGCACCATTTTACTCTTGTTTCATGGACTTAAGAGTTCAACAGAAAGGTGCCATAATAAATCTTCTTGTAGACATTAAGATGACAATGTAGCACCCAAACAATAGGAAATACACTATATAACAATAGACTTAGTAGTGATCTAAATGTCATTTGAAAATAAAGAATTTGATAGTTTGAAGAACAACTGAGATCAGTTAACAAATTTATAGAATACAGCGAGTCTTGATAAAATAAGCAAAGGTAATGGTTGATGAATTTTAAAAATATAATACAATATAAAAACTACCTTTTGTGACTAAATAATTTATGTTGCCTTTGTGACAAAACCAATAGAACCGAGCCTTCAATGAATTACAGAAATGTATGCAAAAAGGTATCACCAGAAATGTACCAAACCAAACTGAACCTTGATGATCATTAAATACAGAATACCTCAGAATATATGCCAACACTATAAGTGTCAAAATCAACCCTTCACATCAATGCCAAAACCTATGTGAAAGGGGTCAACAAAAATTATATTGTATATAGACTTTTATATATATAATTGTAGAATAATTCTCTACACATATACAAAATTGGCATTTATACCAACTCAAAATGTTACATATGTCATCTCAAGATCTACATACCAAGTGTATGTAGAATAACTACACATTCCAATAGTCGAATTGATCTTTTGTCTCAGACAAATCTTACATTTGTGGTGGATCATCAAAATCTAGCCTCCTCATGCCACTGGATGGATGAAAAGTTGACTACACAGTAACAAGTCAAACCATAAATTTGATGAATTAGCTAAATGGTAAATAAATTAGACCACCAAAAAAAAACTTATTTATAATTTAGAAATTTCAAATTACTATATTGTTGCCATCATTACTTTGCATTACATCCATTGTTGTTGCTTCTTGGTTAAGATCAATAGAAAATGGTAACATATGTTGTTGGGTGTTTTGTTGATCATCTAAAGCCACAATAACATGCACATTTGAGACATCAACATAGAAAAAAATAATTTACAAATTAAAAACATAAAATTGATTTAAGTGTGTTCTATAATTTTTATACCATCTCCACTTTGCATTGTCTCCATTGTCATTTCTTGGTTAAGATCAATAGAAAAAGGTAACGTATATTCTCTACTATTTTGTTGATCCTCTGAAGCTGCAATGACACATATTTAACACATCAACATAGATAAAGTTTTCAAGTGTAAAACTATATTATGTAATTAATATAAACAATAGTAAATTTATAAAGATAAGAAATTTTATTTGAGATAGGAATTGACTAATTGCCTATAAAGTTAATAAACACACTTAATAGTTAAAAAATTACCATCTATAAGTTGTATTTCATCTGTTATTGTTTGGTTTAGATCAATAGAGAAAGGTAATTGATGTCGTTGAGTACTTTCTTGATCATCCAAACCTACAATGACATGTATTTAACATATGAAATAAAAATAAGAAGTATTGTTATGCAAATTACTAAAATTCTTTAAAAAAAATATACTTACTGTGTTGTTGCATAATACTAACTCTTTCTTCTTCTATTGCGATGCCTGAGTGTTTAATGACCTTTTTTTTGTTTTTCTTTCTACATCCTGTAGAGGGGAATTGAAAATTTTCATAGTCCTCAATTGTTTCAATCAAGTCTTCAGAAATGGCATTGTCTCTTTGATGAATTGAACGATGTTTACACATTTTGCTTGGACTGAACCATGGTGATATTCATCTCGTAGACATGTTATCTGAACCAGGGATTGATGTAAATGTGGTAGAGGAAGGAAGAGATGTATGAATATCTTTTCACAATCTCTCAATACACTGACAAAATTTTTCTTTTTCATCTTCACTAGTTGGTAAATTTTGGATTAGATGATTTAAATAATCAATAGAATTTTGAAAGTTATCATTCAAAGCATCAGATGATTTCCAGCCATCTCTAATACAAATAAAAATGATTAAATCTAAAAATATCTTAATATTTTATTATAAAATGGTGACATTGAGATTTACCTGTTCTTTGGTCTTCACCAATGGCAATCCCAAGCACATCTTGATCTTCTATTTGATTGCAACCATCTATAATTCAATTAATATTGAATTAATTTTGTGAACCATAAAAAAAACTAATATTTAATTGTAAATACCATATCAATATTACCAATGGTATTATTTCCATGACTGAAACTCCCTCTGACATTCTCATCATCATCATCATCAAGCAATCGAGTAGCGCCATCTATAATTCAATGAGATTAATTTAGTTATTTTTGAAAAAAAATGATAATCATTTAACATATAAATATTAAAATTAAATCTCAAATGACCCTTACCAGCAACTTGATCTTGCTCATTTATTTTGTTTCTCTTTAGGAGATCTAAAATCTTTAACACATGTTTGCATGTGTTTCCCTTCTTTGCCCACTGACAGTCACACACATGCAAATCTGGTCCATATTTTCTAACAAGGTACCATTTTGTTGGAGTTGTTTGGCTTCTTATCTGGTATGTGTTAGGGACGAGATCATATGGGCAACAATCTATATTTGGCATTTTTTTGACCTCTCTAATGCAGTTGTGTAATATCGTTCTTTTTTGAAGTTAGTCAGAAACCCAGATAATTGCAAATATCTTTTATTTTTGTAGAATGGCTCTAACCTATGAAGAAGTGTATGGATAAGCCAATCCATTCTCCTTGTGCACCTCTTAGCACAATCACTTAAATAGTGACTCTTGATGTGGCAGTGGTACGAATCTATGGAAGCATTGGTTTCTTGATTTGCATGAGGGAAACCTCTATAATTTTTTGCCCACATTGCTATACAAACCCACAAAATGATGTCTTAGTATAAATAAAAAACAAGTTAAACAATATAAATGCATACAAAATCATAATGAATAATTCAATGAGCTTACCAATACGAGTTTCATCATGACACCAAGTTTGTTGAAAGTAATCAATAAATTTCTTCTCCTCTTTGAATTCCTCCATGAAATTTGTTATCAGATGAGTAGTGATGTCTTCATCATCACTCATTGCATACATTATCTCACCCAATCTATCAAACATATTAGTCCCAACATCCTTATTACTGGCATACCTGGATTATAAAACATAATATCAAGCTGTGAAATTCGAACATGTAATGTTCAGGTATTCTATGTATTTTAATAAAAGATTGACTTACCTATATACATTCTTCAACCATGCCCTACGTACATGCAAAATACATAAAAGTACCCAGCAATCAAAGGATAATCTACTAGTTACGAGGATAAGTGTAATGTTCAACTTTTTATAGACTAAATATTAAGCAATTACAACGAGTTAACTTCAGTTTAAATAAAAGATTAAGGCCAATAAAAACCTGATTGCTTCAATCTCGGCACTAGCATCGTCTGTCATAAATTCATTGACATTCTAATCTTCTTTACATTATTTCCCTCTTTTATAAACTTCTATCAACCATTCATTTATATCCTCAACTTTATTTCTTGAGGATATGGCCCATGCAATAGGTATACCGATCTCTTGTTCATCAAATACAAGCAAAGTATATAACTGATACTACACATGAATAAACCATAAATTATTATATTTTTAGTAGAAGAAATTAATGATTTCATTAAGATCCATAAATACAATTAAAATTGTTTTACTTACACCATATTTATTCGTTGAGAATGTGGAATCCATAGCAATAATTGCATTATGTGAATGTTTCACCATCATTTCTTGCATACATGGAGTTTGGATGCCTACCATAAATGGAATATTTTCCACATTGTTTGGTCTTTTATATATATAAAAAGTTGTCTTTCTCCTCTATATGCCACATGCTTACACTTTTTGCATCATCTTCATTCTTTTGGGATCGAAGTGAGCGCACTCTATTCCATGCATTCATAACATCTTTCCTTAACAAATATGTGTCCCTCTTATTCATCAACTGAGTCAAACTAGGGTCTAAATAGTGTTGTTCACATATTGTGTCAATTCCCACCCCCATTAGCAATAAGGATTCAATATATGATTTGCATTCATTTGACAACCTTGGTGCAACACTACTCCTTGGATCACCAGAAGGGTCATCTTTTCCATGAAAAAATTCACCTTTAGCATCACAATGACTGAAATCATTATATGTAATAACCGCAACATCTGGTCTACCATACATAACCTTAACAAGAAAGTGGGTTTGACAACCCCTTTTTTAGATAAACCTTCGTTTCCTTTTCTTGTTTTCAGAGTTATCTTCAGAGTTGTTCTCAGAGTTGTTTTCAGAGTTATTTCTTTTGTCCTCAGGGCCAAAAGCACACCAATAACTGTTTTCACATGTACAAAATATATATATTAATTAATATAACAAATAGAAAATATAAGTTTTGACATGCTTCATTATTATATTAAATATAAGCAAACCTTGAGAACATCTTCATTGCCTGGTCGTTAGGTTGTGTAATACCCCTCATACTGTTTAGACTTATTATTTTTCTATGCTTTGGTTTGATACTGTGATGATACTATTATTGTTTGGTTTGGTGGTTTGATTAGTAGACTGTTGGTGATTATGCTTATACACTTGAGGACACGATTATTTCATATGACATTGTGGTTGGTGATGTTATGATTTTCAGAATTATATTATGATGCAATGATTTAATAAATTGTCATGAGATGAATTGTTAGTTTAGAAATGTTATTTTATCAGTTATATTATAATTGTTAGGATAGGTGTGATGAAGGACAGTGTAGCATCACTCGCTTGCGAGTGCTCTGTTACGCTGCGATTCCTTCTCACAATGCAATACTTTGATTTTATATATATGTATACACATGTACACGACTTCGTTTGTATGCAGGTATTGCAGGTACAAGTCTCGATTCCACCTGCTTCGGCAGGACAGGGTGAGCACCAATAGCCCAACGGTTAAATGTTGAAACAGAGGTGACGATGAAGTCATCTCGTTCCATGATGTCAGACCGTCTTGTTTGATTGGTATTGTTTGTTTTTGTAATTGTCGTTATTTGTGGTTTGTGTTTTGTGTTTTGTCGTATTTTTAATTAAGGTGGCATTTTATAAGTTATGATTTATTTTACTTAAATGATTGAAATGATTATTAATTTTAATGTTAGAATTTAATTGTATTAAACATTTAAATGTTTTAAAAGTCATGTGTTTCAATTAAATGATAATTAAATATTAAATGTGTTTTATTTATTTTAATTAATTATCTTGTTGAGGATAATTATTAGAATAAATTATTTAAATTAAATAGATAATGTGATGTGCAAGTAAAGTGGTAAAAATAGAAATTAAAACAATAAAACAAATAAAAGAATGAAAAAGTTGTGAGAACGAATAAGAATACAGATCTGACTGAAAAGCTTGCTTTTGAATAATTAATATCTTTTATTGTGGATTTTTGTGAGCTTTTGGAAGAAATGGACAATATCTTTTATTTAATTAGAAATTTTGTGGGTTTGCTCACACACAGAAGATTAGGGATACATAAGTTGCACAAGTTATGGATTATGTATTTTTGAATATGAAGAGAATATTTTTCAATCTTTTGCTATAATTTGAGGAGAGTTCTAGAAAGGGACTGGGAATCTGTTACTGGTTATTCTGGAGTCTTCTGAACAAAGGATCGGGTTCAAGATTTGAGTACGGTTACTCAGAGGAGATTTGAGGCAGGAAGGAGGAGCTCTTCGTAAAGGCCGTCAGGAACCAACTTCATTAGATTCTTGAGAGCGCAGGACTCCATGTTCCACTCTCTTCTCTTAATGGTTTTAAATCTGTAAAATGAATAAAGAGGTGTTTTAGAATCAATCTCTGTTTAAAAAAAAAAGAAAATCTTTCTGTGAATTAGATTAAAAAGATTTTTTTTGAGATTAGAAAATGAATAAACAAATAGGTCTTCTTTGAAAGGAAAATTCTTGTTGAAATTGGAAAATCTTGTTTTGCAAACAAACTAAAAATAAACTCTTCGAATTCTGTTTGGATATACTCAATCTCTCTGTTATTCCTGTGGAAAAGAACAATCGTTGCTTTTAATGGAATTGAAATATTATTTTGAAAATCAATAATATGTATTTTAAATATATGATGATTCTGTATTTTACACAGAAATATGTGTTCTCTGTGATTGTGTGTAATTATTTATAATTATATATATAAATAAGTATATATATATATATATTAATTTATATATATATATATATATATATATATATATAAATATATAATATGTAATTATAAATAAATTGTTTTCGCATTTGAGAAAGACCCATTTGTCGAAGTCTGTTTAAATGCAAAGGGCCGGATCAAAATTTTTATGCATTTTATTTTTAAACTTTTGCTTTTAATTTATTATATAATTTTTTTTTTTTTTAAGTTTATGGAGATGAAATTTTGTTTTAATAAAAGTTTTGTATGGGGTTTGGGAGGGCGTGCCACGCCATGTAGCAATGGCAGGTACCCGCAGTGATCCGTGGGGCTTCTTCGTGGCCTAACGACACAGTAAGGGAATTTGTGACAGTCCCAGCAGCTAATTAAAGTTTCTTTTTAAATTCATTTTTTTTTATATATGAATTTATATATATATATAAATATATATATATATATACATATTTATATTTAAATAAATATATATATATTTATATTTATATTTAAATAAATATATATATATATATATTTATATTTATATTTAAATAAATAAATATATATATATATATATATTTATATTTTTTTATTTTATTTATGGTTGTTTTTTTATATATATATATATAAAATTTTTTTAAATATATATATATATATAAATAAAGAAATGTAATTTTCTTTATAAATAAAATATTATTGATTTTTAGTATAATAAAATTTAATGTATTATTTAGATATTTATCTGATGTTCTTTGTTAAGAATTAAATATTTTGTTGTAGGATTATAAAATTGTTGTGTTCTTTATATCAATTCAAAATTGAAGTGTTTATGCAATTGAGTGAATCATTTTCATTAAACTATGAAATCGTGTGGTCTCGTTATTGTTTTCCATTTAATTGATTGTAAAATTTACTCGTCGATGTGGGAACCGTTGTTTGTTTATGAAACCTTGTTCCAGAGGCTTGTTATTTTAGAATGTTATTCTCGGCTTGGTTATGCTATTGGAGTTATTGGTTTTATGTTTGGAAGGGTTGAACGATTTTGTAAGACTTTTGGTTATGAGTTATTGCGAGAGGGTTAATGCCTCGCATGTTCTTGCTTGAGTATTATGCTTTATATGTTTAGGTTCAACCCTTGCCTAGTTTTGATTTATGTTAGGGGTCAAAGGGAGAGTGGCTCTTCGTGGGCGCCGGTGCCTCGAAAGGAGGAAGAGCTCAGGTGAACCCACGTAAGAGTAGTTAAACAAGTGATAACCTAAAAATAGAATTTAGGGGGATGGGTAGTACAACACACAAGATAATAAACATTGGATTCCTCGTCTATGCATTAGGGCTATCATAGACTAATGATAGACTGAGTAGGCCGTGGTCGGCAAAGTCGTAATCTCGTCTTCATGAGAGGTTATTGACTCCGCATGAGCTACCCTATGGTGTCGGCGCCTCAAGTAGGAGGAAGGGCTAGGGGATCCATAGATGGGTGCCGGCGCCTCAGTTGGAGGAAGTGCCAGGGGATCCCATGAGAGCTATGCGATGACACTCTCCACTTGACACCTATTTGCCTTGTTTCTTATTGCCTCTGGAATTGTGTACTGTATTGTGGTTTTAGAGTTATATGGAATCATGTGCTTTTTATTGTTTCAGATTTATTTGGAAATGTATTTTGGATGTTGTTTCGGTTCTACTAGTTTTGTACTTTTATTGTTGATTCAGATTCTTGTGAAAATGATTTATGAATGTTCCTTGGTGACTTGTTCTATTGTTAATGCCTTGTTTAATTGTGATGAGTTTCATAGCTTGTTCTTATTATGTGGTTTCGTGAACGTGGTTGTTTATGTCATTATATACCTTGAGTTGTATTTGTACTATGTTCTTCTTGGAGTCGGTTTGACAATCATGGTCGAGTTAACTTCCTTGTCACCTCTGAGCACGGGGGGTGAGTTATTCATAATTCACATGGTTGGGTGGGACGTGCTCCGCACCCGTTGGGTTCCCCATCAGCATCCTGTCTTCTCAGCATTTCCGTAGTTGGAGTTGTACCTGTATTCACTTTGTATTTCAGATTTCAGTGTTCTTGTATCAATCCCCATGTTGGGAAATTCAATGTAATTCATTTATCAAGAGATTGTAATGTAACATTAAAATGATGATGTAATAGTTAGGATCATTTGTATCTTTATTAAGAGATTTATTATGGTTGTATTATGTGATGTTTATTATTCTCGCATCATGGTTATTGGATGTATCCTTATTCATGGTTATTATAATATAAATGGTTATGTTGTAATATTTATCTTTATTTCCGTTTAGTGTTGCGAAGTAACCTCGCGTGCCCCAGAGAAATAAGTGTGTTAATGTTATGTAATATGCTATGTGGTTATGGGTTAATGTATTTGCATGTTTAATTTAATGATTTAAAAAAAATTATTTGCATTGTGTGTGTTCTCTGGGGTTTGCACGATGGGCGTTACAGGTTGTATCAAGTCAGTCTTTCTATTCAATTTGCGTACAAATGTCATCTCTGTACTATCCAATAAACCTTCTCCTTTGACAAACTGAGGGAGTCTTTCAAGAGGGATTGCAGCACATATGTCCATCTCACTATTGTCACCTCCAATAGGTTTCCATTCAAGGTCAACACTTGAGAAATGATTTCCTTGGTTGGAAATGTCTTGCACATCTAGAGAAATAAGTGATTCCCATTTATTTTGCCTACCCATTATGAATAATATTAAGATGGTTAGTGGACCTCTATCTTGTTCAAATATGTATTTAAAAAATTAAATCTTCTACCATAAATTCAAGAATATAAACAAACATGGGAATTATTATCATCCTAAAATTCAATTGAACCCCAATGAATTTACAAATAAGATCATTTCTCTAAAAATAACTTTTACCACAAAGTCAATTTAGAAATAAGATTATATGGGACAATGTTATGATTTGGGATGATGTTTAGATTTTGCATTATAGGTTAGCATGATTTAAACTACATGATTTGTTCCCACAACATAATTTTTACATTAACGTGGTGTCTTAATAATAGACCTACTTGTACCCTTAACAATGGAATCAATGATCCAAACCAAACATACAATTATTTTATACGATGACTTCAATTCCATTGACACAACACATTATTACTTGGATAAATTTGTGAAATTTCTTTATACACTAACACTCATAAGCCTAGGATTGTAAAGGAAGCTATTGGTATTAATGATGTAGATTCTTGGAAAGAGGCTATGGATGAAGAATTGACAACATTAATAAAAAAAGTAACACATGGGAGATTTATTATATTTTCCAAATGGACATAAAATTGTTGGATATGAACATATGTTCAAGAATAGTAAAAGATAGTAAAATAAATGAGGCTATTGGTAAAGGAAGCTAGTGATATTGATAGTAAAAGATCCATTAGTGATAGGAAAAGGTGTCTCAACTTTACATTCCTAATGCTCATTTTAATATATTTTCTATGCACTTGCTATTTCATATTCTAGTGAATTTTGTTCTTGTGGGAGAGTTCATGTCCAATGTGGAGGATCCTAATTTTAAGTGTTTTTTTGGCCTCACCAATGGGATAGATAAGGATTTTATAATAAAGCATGCTCTCATTTGTACACAATAGTGCATAAATATGAAAAGGAAGGGTAAGGCTTGTATGAAAATTTTCTTTCAATATGTGTTTGTAAATAATTAATAAAAAAGCCTTGAACCTCATCTTATTTTAATGTGAAACTCATAATAGTAATCAAAACTTGAAATCTTAACATATAATCATGAACTAGTTAGTATTTTTCTTTCTTGCATTGCATAATTTTAGAAACATTTGTCATGGATTCAATGTCATAATGAGAATGTTCAATATAATAATAGAATGAGGCAATAAATAATCATGTGAATGCTTGGTCATTCAAGCTTGTTGGAAACAATCTAGCAAATAACTTGTCCTTATGAAAATAAGTAGCATGAAGTTTACAATGATTATAATTCTATTAATGGATTAGATCTACCATTATACTTATAAACATGGTTCTAGAAATCTACTTGGTGAGGGAAAGGGTGAAATACCATAATTTGAAGGATTATGTAATATTCCATTACTATAATCTCTTTTTAAATATTTTCTCATAATGATAAATATACCATCTAGATTTTCGAACATACTCATGGTGGAGTACAAATAATGTGAAATACCATGCTCAACATGTCCAATAGCTTGATGTGTAGATAAATCACTAGTACTAGTAGGGGAGGATTTAAGAGATAAATCACTAAATAGTTGCACACAAGCTAAATAAATAATCTAAGAGATCTTTACATAGTTCTCTTATCAATGAATGTATACTCCATGTGTTTTCTCAATATGATATGTAAGAGAAGGTACTCCACAATTACACAAATATATATCATATAAAGGCATAAAAGGATTTGAAGGAGAAACCATTGTTATAAAAAAGGCATATAACATCATGATATGCATGGACATGTCTATGAGACTCCCAAGGAAAGGACACCAAAATGTGAAGAACTATATCTATGTGTAACATTTTTATAAGAGTCATGAGCATTATCATTAAAAAATAAAGAATTGTCACCATGATAGTCACTTAATATATCATCAATATAGCATGAGCAACATGAATGACAAGAAAGAATACCAATCTTGTATGAAGGTAAAACATGTGTATTAGAGAAAGAGAGACACGTGTAGGAAAACCAATAGAGGTAAAAGGAAAGTTTTTTTGAGATGTACAAAATATATGCTTACTAGAAAATATCACCACATGAAGGAATATCCCTAGATATATTATGGGAGATGAGATGCACATAATATATGCTTACTAGGAAACATCACCATATGAATGAATATACCTATATTTATTATGGGAGATTAGGACTAAAGTATCGCCATCTTTTATCTCATGAGATGAAGAATCATGACGAGTCATGGAGATAAATAAAGTAAAATCCTCTAATATAGATGGGAAGGAATGCATAAGTCTAAAAAGGATGGAACATTTCTCAAATACTCTACAATCTTATGCATGAAACATGTAGGATCATTTATGTCATAAAATAAGGCAAAATAATTAAGGAT
Organism: Sequoia sempervirens; assembly: GCA_007258455.2. Classification (NCBI taxonomy): domain Eukaryota; kingdom Viridiplantae; phylum Streptophyta; class Pinopsida; order Cupressales; family Cupressaceae; genus Sequoia; species Sequoia sempervirens. The sequence continues at coordinate 19,963 of VDFB02127510.1, forward strand.
AAAAGGACGAGAATCAAGAAAGAATGAAAATAGCTCATAATCCATGATGTATGCAAGAGGGAAATCCCAAAATAAAAATTCGTAAGGATCCATGGTAAATGATATAATAATGAAACTCAATCAATCAAAAGATAGGATGGTGGTGATGGGATATATATAAAATAATGAAAGCCCAAGACTCTAATAAAATCTAGAATAAATGACATAGTAATACAAATATCAAATCTAAAAATTATAGATATAAGAAAAGTCAAAACCTTAAGGTAAAATTTTAGAAGGTTTTGAGTGTTGGGTTCATTTAAATTTGAGGAAATACAATTCATCTTTGTATGAAAAATTAGGTTTAAGGAACATAACAAGAAATAAAATTGAATTAATCTGATTTCAAGTTACAATAGGTCATATCATAGAAATTAAAAGAAATAAAGATACAAGTTGATTTTAGAATTCAAAAGTTAGCTATCTACTACTTTGACCATAACTTTTGAACTAACTCAAAATCACTTATTCTTAATCGTGTAAGAAATAAAATTAAAAAATATATTAGATCATTCTTAAACTTAATTAGATCAAATTGACAAATTATAAAAATAATCTAGATTGTATTAAAAATTCATTAATTTGAACCTTATACACAAATCTAAATTTGTAGTTATGAATATTCTATGCATATAACTCCACAGAAAAATTATATGCCTATAAGTAGAATATACCAAAACATATCTGACTGCCCTATTTTATCATCTTAAGATAAGTAAACTTTCCTTAAATTATTTGAACCTCAACTACTATATTATAAGCTCTATATGGTGGCACTTCCCTAGGGTTAAAAATGGGATTTTGAAATGATACAGTTATCTCTTAGGAAAAATGTGGATAGGCCAATATGATAAAGAAATAAAAAGAATGCACATTTAGTAAATAATTACCCAAACTAATGTGAGGAGCAGAGATTTAAAACAAAAAAATTAGATAAAATATCATTGGATACCACTTAGGAGAATTTTGAGCTTATAAGCATAGGGACAAAAATACTATTCTATGTCTAGAAGCTATCATAGGATCCCACACCACGAGGGTTTTGTATTTATCCCTACAACCTTGACATAGAAGTACTCTTTTCCTACCTATCATTGGATCCTACCCACCACTAGTAAATTTCTCTATCCTAAAACACTATTTTCAAGGTTTAATTTACAATCTTAGAAGATGCAAATCTACCTGCTAATTTGTCCCATTTTAGGTTACAAATGACAAATGCAAGTTGACTTCCATCTGGGGTACATATAAATCTACCAAGTAGACATAATTTTACTTAGAGACAAAAGTAATGTGAATAATTGATAGTACTAAAGTGGGTTATTTTATTGATACATATTTAATGTAATTAATGACTAGTTTATATAATTATTTCACCATCTTAATAGGAATCTTTCTAAAGTTTATTTGAATTAATTTTGTCTTGCACGTCCAGGACATTCTTTGTTAGTGGCAATGGAGCATATCACAATCCACATAAGCAAATTAATATCATTCTAGTTGGTTTCAAATATGATGTTTGGATAGAGAGTGCTATTATCCAAGCTATGATAGTATTGGAAAATGCATATGACTTAGTGATTAGCGCTGAGTTGGAAAAAGGTTGTCTTCTAAACAAGATCAACGGTGAGCTAGATAGGGCAGCAACAATTTTCCATTCTTAAATTGATTTTGATTTAGTTGCTATCATTATTATCTTACTATTCAACATTAGCATATGTAATGAGCTGAATTTATGTGGAAATGGTACCACATTGAGGAAAGGATGATTAACGACTTTAAGGAAGAAAAAGATAATGGTAACTTGATGTATTTAAATCCTCTGTTTGTGATCAAAGGTTTGCAGATTACTTCTGTTGTTTAGAATTATTTTCCAATTCCAATTGAGGTTTACAGATTACTTTGAGTTTGAAGGTTCTGTATTTAATTTCAATTTTGTGGTCATTTCTAAAAATCATTATATATTGTTGGCTTGGTTGTATCTCATATTATTCCCAGCCGTACCTATGGTTGCAGCTGTATTAATTTGCTGATTTTAGTGATTATAACTGTTAGTCTAGACAAGGCCGTCATAGATGCCCTGCCTCTGTTTGTTTATATATTGTAGTTCGACTATGAAGGTCTGGATTATGTTGTTTGTTTGTGTGTGTTTGAGGAGAATGACAAGGGCAGGCTTCTTCTCAATTGTAAGCACACTTTCCATGTTGATTGCATTGAAATGTGGTTTATTTCCCATTCTACTTGTCTTCTATGTAGGACTAGGGTCCAACCAAAACAACAGACACAAGCATACTTCACATGAGGTGGGAAAAAAGATAAAAATTCTATCTAAATTCAAACTTAAGTGTATTATGAATCAGATAATTATGTAGGATAATGACTAGTTAGGTAGTAAAAAAATTCACACTAACAAGTAGGCATATCTTTTTTATGTTTTTAGGTATTAAACAACTAATCAATTGAATATTATCTACAAAAGCATAAGAAAAAAATTATTTTTTCAACCTCACTAAAGTTAAAATAAGCTAACTTGTAGCTATATGTATGATAAAAACCCCCTCTAAAGGGCTTGCATGGGGATCAAGAGGTTATTGGAGAGAGAAGAGTTTATTCAAGGTTATTGAAAGACGATTATAATGTTTGATTAAGGGAACCCCTATAAATTATAGATAGTTTAATAATATTAAAAATCTCTCCATGTAATAAAAATAAATGCTATCAATTTTTATAAATCGAAAAGTACTCATAAGCTTTGGTTAGAAGGATCCCTATAAACCATGGATGTTAGTATTATAAATTCCTTCTATATAACAAAAATAATGT
>VDFB02127511.1:0-22883 GCA_007258455.2 Sequoia sempervirens
ATAGATTCTATGGCCTCCTTGTTGGGAGTTGCACCAAGTAAACTAGATGGCTTGTGTATCTTTGTTTTGACCCTCAATTGGATCTTCTAACTTCAATTTGTTTTTCATTCTTTTCCAGAAGAATCTTTCATTTCCTTTCCATTCAAATCTAGAACCTCCCCATTTGTCTTCCTCCCTTTCAACAAAATTGAAGTCTCCACCAAAGACCCACATAATGTCCTACAAAGTACTCATCTAGTTCCAAAGGTGGATCCTCTCATTGTAATCATTGGGGGCATAGACTATGTAGATGCCAAAACAAATGTCTTTTTTCTTAATTGTTACCCAGACTGCCCGATTACATGGGGAAGTCCCATAGCCATCTACAAATTGTGCCCATTTGTTAGCCATTAAAATCACTGCACCCCCTTTCCCTTTCTCATGCTTAGTCACAAACTGGGATGCCTCTTTCCAAATAACCCTTAGGCCGGTATCCAGAGTAAAGCCAGTGGCCTTAACCTCTTGTAAAAGTACAAAGTCAACATCCTTTTTTTGCATCAAAAATATTCTTACAATATTCTTTATGTCAGGGGATTCTAGTCCCTTGACATTCCAAGAAATGCAGTTCAACTCCATCAAGTCTGCACACCAGATGAGGGACCTTTATCAGTCTTGAAATTTTCAAAATACTTAGGAAGCCTATTTTCAGCTTCTATCCTCTTAGCAGTTGGAGGGAGGATTCCACTCAAATTCTTCCTCTTATCTTTTTGATGTTGATTTGAGTCTTTATCTTGGGGGGGCCTACCAGCCTCCATTCCCTTTTTCTTTCTATACCTTTTGGTTTTCTTAGCAATAATTTCTATGGGGGTGTCTTCACCCTTAGAGGTATCCTTAGTAGAGAGCAAACCAAGCTCATCTACGGAGTCCATTCCAGATTGTGAAGCAAACCCATCCGAGCAAACCACTCCACTCAGGGGATTAACAGGATCCATTGCCAAATTGGGGACCAGAATTTCATCAACCTTTTCATTTCCTACTACAAAGGAAACAGTATTGACGAAGGGGGGCCTTTCCATCTTGTTCACAAGATCCTCCGGTCGGGTATCCCCTAGGCCAGAGTCTGAGCAAGCAACAGGAAATTCATTTTGGTTAAGTAATTGGCTGGGGGGGAAGATCCCAGTATCAGAAGTATCAACTTCACCTTCCGAGTTCTGAAAAGGAAAATCATCCTTTACTCCCAATGAGTCAGCCTCTATTTGGGGTTCCACCATGTGATTTTCCTTGAAGTATTTAGAATTGAAAGTATAAAATTCCTTACCCAGATTAGGGTTAGTATCTAAATTTTCTTTAGATTGCCTAAGTTTCAGAAGTGCCAATTGTTGAGCATTTAACTTGGGAGCATATTTTAAATGGTATGAACTTGTTATGGGTTCTTTATTAGTATCATTAATTCTACCTTTAGAGTTTCCCTCATTATCTTTCATTATATTATTATCCAATTCATTTAAGAGAGAAGAAAAGTCATCTTCCCCCCTCAAAACCTTATCAATAATGTTATTTGTCTCTGCATTCTCCATTTGCGGAGGGTTATTCCTTTTGTTAGTGCTGGTTTTAGGATATTTTTTATCAAGCTGTTGTGGGGTAGGGCTGCATTCCTCAACACTAGCCCCAAAATTAACATCTTTATTTATCTTCCCCTCGAGGCCAGACGACTGCACTTTATTTTTACCATTTCCACCCAAAGTGGTTCTGGAATTTGCTCTATTTTTAATTAAAGGGAAATTTCTTCTGAAATAGTCTCATGCCTGCACAGATAACAAGCATTCAACCCTCCTAAAACTTCAATTTCACAGATCACATTTCTAGATTTCAAATTAATTTCTAGCACATCTGGAAAATCCGTTCCAGGGAGCAATGAAACCAAGACCCGAGCATCAGAGTGTGGAAGTAGGGACTTGGTATCATCAGTCTTCAAGATCATTCCAAATGGTTCAAGAAGGAGAGGAACGGATTTCCAAAGGCGGGGCAGGACATGCTTGATAATTATCCACTGAGGGCTAGAGAGATCCAACACTTCATCCTCTAAATCCTCCGGGTTCCATGCCAATGCATGGAAAACCACATTGCCAACATTCCATAATTGCTTACCAGTTACTTCCAATTGGGATTTTTGGTTATTAAAAATATAACAAACAACCCTTTTTGAATCATGCGACAATAGTAAAATTGCAGCCCTAATTTCTTTTCCCACACATTTTTAAACCATTCATCCATGAATTTTCTAGTCGGAACCCTATTAGGGTCGACGGCTTGACCATGCTCTCCATTGTCCTAAACACTGACAGCTCCACCAATATCAAATTTTGCACCTTGTGGCAGATGTCTCCTCTCACTAGTGACGACATCTTGGAAAGATTTAGTTGCTTCACCATTATCAAAAGAGTAATATGGGATATTATTGGATCCATCTAGAGGATCTGAGTCCCCCACCATCAGTAAGAGAACACCCCTCAGCACCCACCCATGTGGATGGTCCGAGACACCACAGCTAGCATGGGGTCACAGTCACACCCACACCCAACGGATGAGAGCTGAGAAAAATTAGACAACAAAAATAGAATCCGCCATGCACCAGGAAAATTGTGAAAGATCGTGGAGGAGGGTCGAGCATCCTCCGCGGGCAGCGAAGAAACCCACCAGCAAACCCTTGCACGCGAGAAGAAACCCAACTTGCAGACCGATTTTTCCTTTCCCCCCTAATTCTCTCTTCTCTCCTCTCTCTACTTTTGCTACATACTTTGCAATATATTTAATTACAAAATGTTTAGAAAGAACAGGTTACCAATCTATATTTTCTCTCCACAATTGCAACATGTAGCGATTGTGTGAGTTTACTCTATCATCATTCCTTGCCGGCTCAAAAAAAATTCACCTATTTCTGTCTTCATATAATTTTAATCCCTCCAAATTCAATGGCTAAGGAGCATTATACCTATAATCAATATAAAATCAACATCTATTTCAGTACTTTACAATTATATTATATTTAATTTTAATATAAGCATTTTTAACTTATTAAAATAGTTACCTGTTGTGTGCAAGTGTTATTACCTCCTAATATGCAAAACTAATTAAGAGATGCAAGATAAAACAACACTGGACCACCTCAATATTGGCCTACATTGAACACAAATAAAAGAAAGATAAAAACAAGAAAGTATACCGTTTACTTGTGTTGATCCTTGGTTGGCCCTTGATGCAGCTTGAGTGTGTGCTCCTTGGATGGAAAATGATCTAAAATGAGATGCAAAGGGGTGAAGATGAAATGGAAAATGCAAATGATGAAGGTGGTTATTTGATAGTCTAAGCAAAATGGATACAAGGGGATGGGATGTAAGCTTAAAAGTGTGCAATAATGAAGGATAAAAACTAAGTATGCAAAGAAGTGCTTAAATGGATTGAGAGCATAAGTGTGATAAAAATGCATAAGGTCCATGAATGAATGATAAGGGGGGTTATTTATAGAATAAATAGAATTTTGAATTCAATGGTCAGGATTGAGCCACCATGGCCAAGATGGAGGGCTATGGTGAATTGAGGACTCACAAACCCTCACACCTTGCCATGTGGAGGATGAAGTGTCCAAAGGACATGGTGAGATGGAAAGGTTACAAATGATGTGGAAGAATGATAAGTACTTTGAAAGTACCTTAGGAGGGGAGAATATTTCCTCAAAAAAGAACTTCTTGTTCCCATATGAGAGGAAAGTGACATATGAGGAATTTTAGTATTCCTCAAAAATCTCCATGGGGAAGAGAAAAGTGGTTGGGAAAATAAATGTGAATTTTAAATTCACATGATTGGAAGGGATAAGGTGGTTGGGAGAATAAATATGAATTTTAAATTCATATGAGGAGCACCTTATGGATAAGACAAGGTTCTTATGAAGGAAGCTGAAAAGTACCTTGTGGATAAGACAAGGTCCTTATAATAGAAGGTTCTTGGCTTCATGGACTGATATGACCTTTCAATGATCACATGGGGAAGAGGAGAATCCTTGGAATAAAAAGTGAATTTTAAATTCACATGGGGAAGAGGGTCTAGGCTAAATGTGGAAAATGTGAAGGTTGACCAAAAAGATATGCTAAATGTAGCAAGGGGATTAGATTAAGGTTACTGGAAACGTAAACATGATTATGAAACTAATAGGGGTCGAAAGATGGGAGGAAGGAAATATGGAGGGTTAGCGACATTAATCAGCGGTATTAAAGTGTGCATCTAAATCAAAGTTAATTAAAGTGTCGATTAGAAGAGGTTATGGACGTCTTGACAAAGAAAATTCCGGTACTTTAATTCAAAAGGTCAAATAATAAACCGAAATAAATTGATATATTTTATTTAATTAAAGAGATAAAGTTCGGTCATCACTTCGGAACAAAAGGGAGAATAATTAAATAGAATTAAGTGTCGGTGATAGGTCAAATTTGGATGTCTACACCTGCAAACCATTGTTCCTCTCTTTTTTTGTAGACATGCACCTTCCCTACACATTGTGTGTCACTCTACATAGTTTAGTATCTCTTCATAGTCATGGTCAACATCTCCCTCTACAAGTTGTCTTGTATTTTTAAGACATGGATGTTGAGTATTTTTTTGGAATGCCTACAATTGGAATAAAGAATATATTAGTTATATCATAAACAGTGAAATAGTTTATGTAATATATTGCATGTATAAATCAATATTTTTAAACATGCCTATATATTTCACTGGTGTGGATCTTGTCTAGGATTCCATGCTTGAACAATAGAGTGGAAATATCTTTCAACACTTTTATGTTTCTCTTCATTTGACCAATCAATATTGTCCATATTCGGTGCTTGAAGTATTCATATGAATCCATGCACATGCGGTGAGCCCCTATGTTGCCACTCATATCCAGACCAATAATCTTTAACATTCATTCCTTTTTCAAGTATTTTTGTTTTGAAAATTGAATGTCTCAAGTGCATGTAGTGTGCGACTATATAAGGAAAGTCAATAACATTTTGTTTTTGCCAGATTTCAGCCTCTCGTGGAGTAGTTGGTGGTGTTCATGGAATTAATGCATGTAAATTAGGCCAATACATATCTATTGCACTCAATGTGAAGAATTGTTGGAGAGCCTATTTGATTTTCAGCATGTTAGTCAATTCCACATGACATTTAGCCCAATATGACCATGTACCCCTTAATGTTGTTCCAAACTGCATCAACCCATCAGCTAGATGGGAGTGTGGCATGTTTTCCATATGCTCACAGATGGTGATTAACAAGTCTTTGAAATTTATTTTTACAAATATAGTAGATGAATTTTGTGCACAGTGTCTCATTATCATGTTCATCATAAAATATCTAAACCTTGGATGTTTTCCAAAACAATGGTCCCTGTATCGCAATAGATGCTTAACAAATTCATGTAGATGCACTCGCCTGATTCATGGTTCTAACCAATCAAATTTACCATCAGGGAACAATGTTGGGAATTCCATATCAAGTAATCCTAAAGTAACATATTCATTGATAGGAGACACACCAATTCTAGGCCAATCAATCAATGATGTTGAATTTGCATCAGGGTTATTAACCAATTCACGAATCAATTCCATTTTTGTTTGAGCATTAGGTGGCCTAGAATCCATTGATATTGTGTGCTTAATTATGTTACCTTCATCCATCTCTATGATTGGACCCACAAATATGACTTCATTTGTATCAAAATTAAATTCCATATACATTGTCTATAATTTGTTTAAAATATTTTAATCAAAATTTGTTAGAGCATTCAGAGCATTTTCATCAATTCTAACATCTGAATAAAACTTGTTGTGGTCTACTTTGTAATTTAATACCCTATAGACACGATCCCTATTGACCGTGAAGTTATAATTTGTGCCACGTTGATCCCTTCTTCAAACAATAATGATTGACAATTGTTTGATTGTATGTGGAAAAACTTTTGCAACATTTTCCACATTTTGTGGAAAACTTATTATGTGTCATTTGTATTTATATTGACCACCTATTGCATGTGTAATTTGTAATATTGGGCTAACACATGCAATCAAAATTTCTTCAACTTGAGTCAAGTTTGCAAGCTCTTTTGGCTGTGGCCTGTTACCAAATTTTTTTCTTGAAACTCAATTGATGGAACTGGCTGAACATTATTACATCTTAAGGTGAAATTGTAGTTTAAGTTTAAGTGTTGTTTCACATTGTTATTAATACTCATCAGGTGACAGTTGTGCATTTAAAAGGAAAATCAGAATTTTAGAGTGCCATCCACATGTTCCAGAATTAAGTGAAGTACAAAATTGAGCATATAAACAACATAGCATTTTAAATGCTTTCGTTTATTTCATGAAAAGACTCATATTTTACAAGGCTTCATTTGATTTCAAGAATCATAATGATATTACAAGATTTGCATTGGAATGCATTTTCCTTTCAAATGAAAGCAAGAATTGAAATCAAATATCCACACAAGTCGTGGATGTGACTGCTACAATGCACCACTAATAACACACTACACTATTGAAGATGTGAAAGAATAAAACATATAAGTGACAACATAATCATCATTGCCTGATTATTGACGGTTGACGTTGAATGGTGTGCCTTTATCTTCTCGAGCTTCGTTGACCTGTAAGAGAAAAGAGGGGGTGTCAGTGGCTCTGATTATGAAGTAACCTATATGAGGCACCAATTATAGTGTCTGGCCTACCATTAATCATGCATTGAAACAATCAATCAAGTGCAGAGAAAATGAGCTGAAGGAGAAATATCATGATCATCATATTCTATTTTTTATGCTAACATTGTTTGTTTCCTTGTGCAGGTATAGGTAAAGTCATGAAGCTGATTATTATTCGAAGACCAATCATGTGGAGAAAAACGGGCTCCCACAAGGGTAGAGCTCGGCATGCTACCCTATTCATTAAATGGACTGAGTTAAAGGTTACATCATATATTCATCAAAAGGAATGAGATACAACTGAAAGAGTAAAAGCATAGTTATCCATTGAGCTACTAAACCAACTGTGCATTCATAATGATTAGGTTAATGTTTTCTAAAGGCTACAGGTGAACAGTGAGTTTAGTTCACTCAATTAATTCAGTTGAGTACATTTGTATCAAACATTGCTAGATAGTTCATGTTCTGTGTTATTTGTTCATCATGATTGTAGATGTCATGCGAGCTTCAGTTCATCAATGTTCTTTTCACATTCAAGGATAGTGAACAGGCATACATTATGCCTTAATAAAGAGTTTTGTTTTGATTTTCATCATAAAAGAGAACATATTTAAAGAACAGGTTGTTAAGTGGGACATAAAAATGCATGAAGAGTACCATGTTGAAGCTCAAGAGTATGAAGAACTGACAGTGCATTCAAGTGACAAATGAATAACCAGTTCCAGTTGACCGATAAGCAAATACAACTTTAAGAATCACAAGGTGATAAATGTTTGTTCCAGATCGACAAAGAAATGATAGCAATTTCTTTCCAGAAGGTGTTCTGAGGTGTTAGTTATACATAGGAACTGATGAGTAGAGGTAGTCCATAGTGTTGCAATGTTTCAATCTAAAATCTCTATGAAGTTCAAGAGCAAAAGGCGAAGGTTGTTGTGTGTTAGAGTTAAGGAATCCAAAGGAACAATGGTGTGCACACAGTTTTGACAAGAATTTAAACACATAAGGGTTATTTTCAGAATGAGCAAATTATGCATGGAATAAGTAATCTACAAATTCAGTCAAATTAAATTCTGTGTGGAAAAGGAAATAGCATGAACTCATATGACTGTAGTTCAAAACAAGGGATACATTTACAAAATTTCATAAGTTTGTGGTTCATTTTTCTTCATGAAAAGACAAACATAGAATCATGCTAAAAGTAAGAAATTCGAATGCTTTAGAAGCCTAGTTTTACATGATTAATTGAAAATGCAGAAATAGGAGAGAGGTCAAACCCAATTTTAATAACAAATGCCAAGTATGGTTTTTTGCAACTGAAAGTGCAAAAGAGACCATGTTACATGAGAATATTAAAGATAATAGATGTGTTTCCAGCTCACTATTTGAGTCTTCTTTTCAAAACAGAATATCAAGTAAGGCATCACTTGCAATGCGTCAAACCATAAACTAAATACAACAAATATATAGATTTTTCACCATTTCCAATCATCCATGTGGATATTCTTATCTCAACAACAAAGCAGTTTAATCTATCAACCCAATTGAGAATTTTGTGTGAGGTAACAGGTATACTGGTGGGATTTTATTCTTGGGTCAAGGTTTAGAATACATAAAACCATGAAGTTTTACATTTCCAGTGATACCCATGAGAGGGCTTGTTAAGTAAATAACAAGAATAAATGCAAAGAACGGGTGGTCGAGCTATGTAAGAGAAATCAAAATAGATGCATTTTCTTCAAGATATACAAATACCCATGTCGTTCTTTTGTTTCAAAAGTCCAAAAATAGATCATTGGTCATTTGGGTTGAACCCATATGAATTGAATCATACAATAATATGCAGTTTTGAATCTCAAGTACCCATTTTTAGGGTTTACTTTTAAAATACAAGAAAATAGAGTTGCAGAACTAACCCATATGGGGTTTTTTACATAAAGTAGCAAAAGACATAAAATGTGAATTCCCTGTGATGAATCAAGCTTCAAAATGGAGGAAATGCAACTTTCATTCAATTTTTATGATACCCACAAAGGGATTCATTCTCAAATATGCAAGAAGGAGAATTTCTTGTTTTGGGTCGAGCACAAAAAACTTTAACAATTTTTTCTATAATACATAGCTGGTGCGGCCTGAATATGGCCAGAAATTCATAAAATAAAAGAGAGATTCCTTAGGTTTCTAAATACAAAGAAGAGATACGTGCTTAAGGAAAAAGATTACCAGTTCAAGATTGTGGAGAGTGGGTATAACCATGGCCAATAGCTTCAAAGAGCACCAGAAACCAAGAGTTCAAGCTCTCGAAATTACAATCGAGCTCTCATAATAGTAAAATGTGAACACAAAAAATGCAAAGCAAAGGTATCAGAGGTTGTATTGGCCGCGGCCATAAGGCCAAAGTGAAAAAAATGCAAAGCCATAGTGGCTAAGAATACATATCTTACCTTGTGACAGAGGAAGGAAGCAAAAAACCCACAAGTAAACTCTCTCATGGAGTCTCTCGACAGAGGTCGAGTTCAAGCTCATCACGGCCAAAGAAGAATAGAGTAAGGAAGCAAGGAGAAGTCAGAAAGAATTATGAAAAGCCATGCCCATGGAGATTTTTCTTGCTTTAAAATGAAGTAGAAGAACCATAATAATAGACAAAATAATCTTACCCATTGAGGAGTTCAGCTATAGGAAGGTGCAAGTGAAGACTATCGAGCATGTGGGTTCTCAGTCCTAGCTCAACCATCATGGTGGCGCGCTCTCAGGGAGAGCTCTTTTCTTTCAAAGTGGAGAGTGTGAAATGAAGTGATTATTAGGGTTTGAATTTGTTTTGTTGAAATCCTAATTCGAACCTTATCATCATTTGGAATATTCGGTCAAGCACATGGAGAAATTCGAATGGAATAACCATTGCATCATATTTGATAAAGTATGAATTCTAATACCGAATTTCTTATGCCTAGAGTTTTGTTTAGGGTCTTTAGGTTTTGAGCTAATAATTATCTTATGCCGTAGGAAAAATGAGTTGGAGACTTGAGCATCTTAATGTTATTGTCTTGAGGGAAGTGCGGGTATAAGGGTTGAAGGATGTCTTACCCTAGGGATTTTTTTTTTTGATTGATTTGAGGAAAATCAATAATGTATCTTATGACTTAGGGATAATATCAGGTTTTAGGGTTTCTTATTTTAATTGATTTTAGAGAAATCAATGAGAGATTTTGATGAGAGGATAATTGTGTGTTAATATTTTTATGATTTTTTCAGAAAATCGAAGCATTGTAGTGAGAAGATAAGAAGGTTTTCTTTTTTTGCAAAATATTTTTAATCTTTAATTGCAAAAATAGAAAAATTGTGAGAATCTGCAATCTTGTAAAGCAAAATCGTAAAGCAATCTCCTATAAATTGTTTTATGATTTCTTGCTATTTTTAGCAGATTATTGTTGACTTCTTCTCTTGGTCAAATTTGAGTCTTATCTTGGAGAGATAAGGTTGTTTTTTGAGATTTTAAAGCAGATTCAGCCTATTTTTAGAGGCTTGACAGTGTGATCATAAAAGCAATATGCTTTTTTCTGCTTTTATGCAGTTTTTGAGACAGTTTGAAGCCTTTTTCCTTGATCTTTTTTTTGAGCTCGGATTAGGGTTTCTTGAGAGCCATGTCTTTGATAGACTTAGTATTTTCAGCTCTTCTTCTCAATTCAGTTTTACATTTCCTACTCAGACACTTCTTGAGTTGGTGAACCTTTTTGTACTCAGTTTTGGCAGATTGACACTCTTTCAGTCTCAGTAATACATCAGAGTTCTTCTTTCCATTTTCTTGTCTCAAGAATGGTAATAGTAGTTTGATGCTTTGTGTTTCAGATTTGAATCCTTAATGTCCTATTTTTATGAGTCTTCTGCACAGGGTTTCATGTTTTCAAGTTGTATGATGTATTCGATGTCTCTAAATCTTCATATGAATTATTGATGAAAACATTGGTGAGATTGTAGGAACTATTGTAATGAAGGAATTGTTGTGAGTGGCAAGAACTATTTTCTGTTAGAAGTAATAAGTTAATTATTATTTAGATTCAGGTTTTATTTTTAGTCCATCTATCTATCCCTTTTCCTCTGAAGTTTTAATATAGGACTTATCATTTGGAGAACCAGCTCACTCTGAAGAATCCTCCTTCGCTCAAATCACCCACATCTGAAGGAGGTTTCCATGTTTTAGTAGGTTGTTGAATATTGCATTCAACAGGGTGCAAATCTATTAACAACATGGCCCAGGATCCATACTATTTGAAGCTGAAAATCTATTATTTCTTCTCTCTTGTCGACATTTATTGCATACAAGACCTTCAAATGTGCAAAATAATTTCATTCCTAGGTAGCATTCTTGACAAACATAGCACATGTTTGGAATTTTGAAGCTATCTAATCAATGTCGAAATTACATTTCAAAATTTTTGAAATCAGAGTGAAGCATTCTATTTGGGTTTGGTATGATTTCTATGTTGCCTTGTACACCTAAATTCATCTCAACTCATTTCCATGCTGAGGTGTTTTTGCTACACGTTCTATTGAAATTGAATTTTCATTTTGAAGATTCAATTCAATATTTAGACCAAATAGATGATTGTGCCTCACTTGGTTGGGGATCAATTTGTTGTCTTTCTTCTCTTTCAGAATGGCATAATTGTTCAAAGGTTCGTTGACGACTATTTCTAATTCCATATGTTTCATCTACATTCTCTAAAATTTCTAATTATTGTACTATTAGTTGTGTCCTCTGTCTACCATATCTTTTCCTATGAACTTCATTGTCTCTTCTTCTTTGTTCTTCCCTTTGAGCATTTGTCATTTTTTTTTGTTGTCATCTTTGATATTTCCTTCTATATTCTCTTTGATATTCTCTTTGATATTGTCTTCTTTTCTCCTTTGATTCAAAATGTAATCTTGGTTGCACCATAACTAGAAAAGAAATGGTATTTAAAAATAATAATTTATACAATGTTGTACCATTCTAGTAGTGTAGAAGCTTGGATTTGGAAAAAAAAATTGTTGAAAGGTAAATCTAGAAAAAAAATTTATTGCAATTACATACACTTTTTGAAGAATATTGAAAAAGAAAGATTCACAATACAAATTAGATTATTATGGAATATGAAGTAGAAGCTAGAATATAATCAACCAATTATAGAACATATTGAAGCTTAACAAACTAATTAAATTCCATTACCTTATTATATAACACTTTTTGATCATCAAGATCCTTTGAAGGGCAAGATGAGAGCATATAATGGTAGATAAAAGGTTAAGAAATTAAATTCGTAAATGTAATTGGAAATGGTATAGCTAACATACCAAGCAATTATAAAAGATATTTAAAGCTAAAATAAATAAAATGATAAATCAAATGAATAATATCTAAAATTTATAATATAAACTCCATATATATAACAAATCTTCATTAGAACCTTAATATTTATATTTAATAGGATTTTTAAAATGAAAACCTTATGACAAAATTTTATATATAATATAGTTAGTAAAAATGATTATAGTGGGAGTCATTTCTTTATAAACTTTATACATAATTTGAAAGAATAAAAATTCACACGAATCATATCTCTATGTGAGAACAGAGAAACCCATATGATTTATGTGAATTTTTTGTTATAAGGTTTTGATTTTAAAATCCTATTAAATATAAATATTAAGGTTTCTAATGAATATTAGTTATATATATCGAATTATCACTATATTAGAAAATTTAGCATAAATTCATTTGATTCATCATTTTATTTATTTTAAGTTTAAATAGCTTTTATAGTTTCTTAGATTGTTTGTTGTGCACTTCTGCCAACATGATAATTTTTAACCTTTTATGATTCAGTAAAAAGCATCTAAATTTATTATTTCATATAAAAATAAGTTTCTAAGTTAATATACTTCATTATAATACAAAGATTTTCCTTTAATAGAAATTTTTTTCTCACTTCATCTTCATTATAATACAAAGATTTTCCTTTGATTATTATGTTCATTTATCTTTAAATTAAGGGATTAAATTCATAAATGTAATACATCTCATAATAATAAAGATTTCTATTATATTCTTAATTTGAATATGATAATTTTTAAGATTTATATTTATTTTACTTCCGACCAATATAATAACTTTTTACCTTTTATGATTAAGTTAAAAAAATATAAATTTATTATTTCATATAAAAGTAAGTTTCAAAGTTAATATACTTTTTAATTGTAAGTATATTAAAAAATACTATTTAAATAATATTTTAAATAGAGAAAAAAATTACTAGAAAGATAAGATAAAAAAAAGTATGCTAAAATACTACATGTTAAAAAAGGTTTAAATTTATAAAATTGATTACAAAACAACTTTCCTAAATTTATTAGGATTTTTAATACAAAGATTTTCCTAAATTAACATTGATACTTGCCATTTTTAATAGAATTTTTTTCACTTCATCTTCATTATAATAGAAATATTTTCCTTGATTATTATGTTCATTTGTCTTTAATTTAATATATATAACTTTAATATTTAATGACTCTAAATTTACTTTAATATTTAATGACTCTAAATTTCCAATATTAATATTTAGATAATATAAATGTATTTCTAAAGTAATTTAGAAATTGAATTGTTTAAAATTCTTTAATCTTCTATTTTCTATAAAAGATTATGAAAATTGTTAAATGTTTGAAGAAATATATTTATTTGAGATAAAGGAATTTATTGTCATTATTAAGTAGGGATATTATTTATTTTTGATGAAGTGATTATAGTTAAAAAAACACTCGCAATTAAAAAATACTATTTAAAAATATTAATATGATGAAGAAAATGAAAGCATCTCTTTATGCAAAGCTCGATTATGATATAAAATTATTAAACTAAACAAAACTAAATTCATTTTAAAATTTAATTATATATCAATTAAAATCTAATTTCATTCTAAAATTATACTAAATTCCAAATAAGTTATATATCAATTAAAATTAAAATTCATTCTAAAATTAAGCTAAATTGTAATATATGTTGGGTTTGGTGAAGCTCCAATTGGCAAGATTCTCAAAAAAATTCAATAAGGATACCCTTGTCTAGATTGGCAAGTTTCTCTCACAGATAGATTTTTCCATTATTGAAGTGGAGACCATTTTATAAATAGTGTTGTGTGAATAGTATTGAAATTCAAAATTAATAAAGAGATTTCCCCTATTGTTGAAAGTAGATGTAGGCAATTGCTGAACTACTATAAAATTTGTGTCTTGTCTTGTGTTTCTTAATTTTTATGTTTTCTATTTTGTTTCTTTACTCATTTTAATATTAACAATTAGTATTAGAGCCTAAAGCTCAGTGCTAGAAATTGGCGAAGAATTTTCAAAGCTATGGAAAAAAAATTAGCAGAGATGGAGGACAATTGGGTGTTAGATCCTGATGAAGTGAGAGTTTTAGATGATGAAGATGTCGAAGTTGTTATGGAAGAGAGTCCCAACTAGGATGATTGGGTTCAAGCTCTCATGTCTTGGTCATGTGGCTCTAGACTGAGTCATGATGAAGTGGGAGCTATTCATCAGATGTTTTTGGATGAAATAAATGATGAAGTTGATTCTATTATTGAAGAATTGCTTGGTAGTTTAGATTCAAAAGATTGGGCAACACAGAAGAAGAAAGTGTCATTTGTAGAGACTGTTGATATTTTTTATTATGAGGAGTATGACAATTTGAAGAAGAGCAATAAACGTAGAAAAAGGCAATGATCCAAAAGGATAAAGAAAACAATAGAGGAAGAAGGCACAGAGGAACCAGACGAAGGAAGTTCTGAAATTGCTCTATGGATTGCTTTGGAGGAGAGTGAATCCCCATGTCATGGGGAAGTATCATGGGCTCCAAAAGAAAATCCCATGCCCAAGCCAGTTGCACATCTGGCATCAGAAGCTGAAAATGGCATTGCAAAGCTTGAGTCGGTCAAGCCTGTTCATGTAGAGGAGGACCTCTCTGAGGGGGAAGATGAACCCCAGGCAAGTGAAGATGAAGATGATCCTATGGAAGAGGTCAAAAATTGAGAGGCTGAAATAATGGTTTATGAAAATCCATTATTTGAGCCAGAAGGAGAAAAGATTTATGATAATCCACTCTTTGTTTATGGTGGTGGATATGACCATGAAGATCAGGATAATTACGACAGCCATGCATCCAACCGAAGTAATTCATCAAGTTCAGAGAGAGATCCCACGGAGATTTTGAGTGTAGATCAATGCAAAGAAGTAATAGATTTTCATGGTGAGGTGAAAAAGCCGTAGTCTGAGGCTTTTTTGGGGAAAATGGTTAAAAACACCATTATTGATGGCTCACAGATTGTGGGAACTCCTTCTATAGCTAACAAAGCTCATCAAACATCATAAACCAAAGATGATGATGAGGACCTTGGTAGAGATAATACTCCTCACAGACTCCATAAGCATGCACAACTAAAATCACATGATGTTGAGAAAGTCGCACCAAAGTAGAAGCCCAATGCAGAGAGCAATGGGGAAAGGCTGGAGTTAAATGGCTACATGGTAGAAGGAATGCGCACAGGAAAAGGGAAGGAGATGAAGATTGTGGTTTCCTCCAAAACTCTCATCATAGCATATGCAAGGTAGGGGCTAATGTTGGTGGTGTGGGAGGTTTTGGAGGTTTTTCTAGTAGTCGGTGATGATGTGGTGTCGTGGAATGCCATGATTGCAGGATATGCATACAACACCCAAATAGAAAAGGCAGCGGAGCTCTTTGGCATAATGCTGCCAAAAACTAAAGGTAAGAAACGAGTTTTGGATGTGACAAAGGACAAAGCAGTGGAGATAAGGCTAAAAAGGATGATTAAGAACCAGGGCAAAGATCGACCTATGGACTACAAGAGTGTGGATTTCTCTAGAAATGAAGACGTGGTTTTAAATCCTAAGGCATTACTGATGCAATCTTTCAATATGATGGTGGTCAGAAAGTCAACACCCTTGTTCTCTGATGAGATAGGTGTCCCCTATGATGAGGCCAATGATTAGGTGGTGTTCAAACATTCAGTCATATTCACATCGACCATTATGAGCAAGGTCTTGGCCAGGCCTACCATCAAGCTCTTTGATGTCATTGCTACAGAAGACTTCATTATAATGGAAAACAAAGTCTCTAAGGATTTTGAAGCGGCTTTTTGGATGATAGAGACAAGGTTAGATTGAGATTATCACAATCTCAATGCTCTGAGTCCTTGCCTTCAGAACTCCTAAGGTGTCACTTCATCCACCATTCAACCTATAGGTCCTCTGCTAGTTTAGGTACCCCTGGTTCTTTGCCAACCCTACTACCATCTCTAATTTGCTGCTACCAAGCAATTCTTGGTGCTTTTCCTTACATTCACCAACTAGCCCTTAATCAACTTAAAGACCAGTTAATCTCCAAATTCTTCCTAACCTCGTTTCAGGGGTGTGCATAGGTTTTCAAAGCTTCAAGATAGTCTAGGGTAGGTTCTTGTCCAAGCATAGATCTTATTGCTTCTATCATTTTCATTAAACCCTAGTTTAGGGTTTGGGAAGGGCTACTAGGGTTGAGCCCCTTTTAGGCCTCCTTGAATAAGAAAAATGATTAGAATTCCTCTCCTGCAACTGGTAAGGACAAACCCCCTTTAGAAACCCTGGATCAAATTCCAAACACTAAAGGATTTTCAAGGTTTGGGCCCCTCTCTAGCCGTACATAGGCAGCACACTGATTTATACAAGAAACTAGGGTTTCTAAGGTCTTTTCTTGGATAGTTTGTAACTTCTAGCCTCCAGATGAACAAACAAAGGTTCTGCCTTTTTTCCAACCTTGGTGAGGGCTCCTGCAATCACTGCACACATTGCATCAACAAATACTTATCACCCCTACCACGTTAGGTCTGATTTCCAACCACCTTTTCCAAATCGGGCATCACAAGCTTGCCTAGGAAAAGGTTATAACCATGCTTCCAGTACTCACAAAGACCCTTATATTTACATTATTTACAAGGATGGAGTTTTTTCTTATTTCCACTTCATAAGGGGGTAGTGTGCAAATGGGATAACAAGTCTGATTAGTCCTTTAACAAGATCAAAGAGTATTTGCTCACACCTCTAGTGCTTATGCCACCAATCCTAGGAAAGTTTCTAATCCTCTACATATCAGCAATAGTAGTACCTCTCGGCGCTCTCCTAGCTCAGCACGATGAAAAAAAAATAGAGAGGGCTATCTACTACATTAGCCAAACCATGATAGGGCATGAGTTAAATTATTCCTTCATCAAAAAATCTTGTCTAGTAGTGGTGTTTGCCTCACAGAAGTTCAGATACTACATGCTAACACACAAATTAAACTCATTGCCAAGATCGATCCACTCAAGTAGCTGCTTTCTAAAGCAATGCTCATAGGAAGGATGTCCAAGTGGGTCATGTTCCTATCAAAATATGACATTGAGTACATGGAATGTAAGGCCATCAAAGGGTAAGCTATTACAAACCAATTGGTAGAAGCGCCAATGTATTCAAAGATTTCACTAATTTCAGAGTTCCCTAATGAATCCATCTTCAACTTGAGTATAGAAGACCACTGTAAGTTGTACTTTGATGGTTCCTACACACAACATGGATCGGGTGTCAGGGTCTTTTTCATCACTCCATAGGGAGACTGCATACCAAGATCCTACAAATTTGCATTTCCCTACACAAACAATATCATAGAATATGAGGCTCTAACCATAGGACTCAAAATAGCAATGCAGTGGCATATCGTGGCTCTCAAGGTATATGGAGATTCACAGCTCATATTCAATCAAGTGAATGATGAGTATTAGACTAAGTATGACAAGCTAACTCCATACAAGAAATTGGTAGAAATTCTTAAGGAGTCCTTCATTTAGATCACATTCGAGCAGATACCTAGAGCAAACAACAAAGTGATAGACACCATAGCGACAATTGGATCCCTATTGGATATCCCTCGCAATGTACCAAAGCATGAATTCTTGGTAGAGTAGCTTTTCGTGCCTGCATTCAAAATAACAGAGTCCAAATTTGTGTGTGAAATCGTTGGTCTCGATGTTCCTTGGTACCATGATATATACACTTATCTAAGAATAGGAGTCCTCCTAGCTGACATAACCTCAAACCTTAAGAAAACTTTTGTCAAGAAAGCATCTTGTTTCGTCATCCTAGGAGATACCCTTTATCGAAGAAGCATTTAGGGAACCTTATTAGGTTTCTTAAACATTGAGGAGGCATTGACTGCTTTAACCAAGGTACATAATGGCATATGTGGTTCCCACTCGAGTGGTATGACCTTGGCCAAGAAATTGCTGAGGACGGGGTATTATTGGCCTACTGTGGAAAGAGAAGCACATGACTATGTCAGAAGGTGTCTACAATGTCAGCAGCATGGGCACTTCATCCATGCACCAACTCAAGAGCTCCATCATATTGTCACACCATGGCCCTTTTCATAGTGGGGGCTCGATCTCGTTGGAAAAATAACCCCCACCTCATCCAGTGGCCATAAGTTTATCATTACCACCATTGAGTACTTCAAAAAGTGGGTGGAAGCCATACCAATGATCTATATTACTAGAAATAAGATATCAAAGTTCATCCTGAACTATTTAATATGTCGCTATGATGTCCCACAAGCCATTATCTCAGATAATGGGACACCATTCAAAAATCAAGATGTCTGTGACCTATGCTACAAATTCAAAATCCAACATCTCTTCTCCATCCTGTATTATCCCTAAGGAAATGACCAAGCTGAGGATACAAACAAGACCATACTAAAATTCATGAAAAAGACAGTCAATGAAGTTGGCCGTGACTGGCACTTGTAATTAAATCCCGCCCTTTGGGCTTATCGAACCAATATCCGCACACCAACAAGTGCCACCCCCTTTTCCCTGGTCTACAGATTAGAAGCCATATTACCCATTGAGACCGAGCTCCCATCACTAAGAATATCATTGCAAAATCTCATCATGGATAAGGAATATCGGGTGTCAAGATTAAACGAGCTGGAATTACTAGATGAACGGTGAATGGAAGCCTTAAACCACTTGCAGGTGTATCATAACTAACTCAAGTGGAGTTAGAACAAGAAGATAAGGAGTTAGACATTCTAGGTAGGAGAACTTGTGCTCAAGGAGAACCAGAAGAACATTCTAAATTTGGACAACAAAGGAAAATTTGAACCCAATTGGCTAGGACCATTCGTCATCACAAGTTACAAGTCAGGGGCATATCGACGATCAACACTCGAAGGCGAGCCTCTGCAAGAGTCCATGAATAGCTCCCATCTCAAAAAGTTTTATGCCTAAATATTTCAGGGTATAAAGCCAAAAAATACAAAGAAATTAGAAAATGTCCTTAAAAAAATGGTCACCCTGATGAAAACCTGGAAAACAGGTGTCTTGGTGACAACAAAAAAAGTAGGAGAAAAAATCAAAAAATCAAAAAAAGGATTAAAAAGCATAAAGAGAAAAAAATTGTCCTCAGTGAAAACCACCGGTGGTGCTTTGGGAAGTACCTTAGTGAAAACCTAACAAACAGATGCCTTGTGTAAATAAGTACTTTCCATCCACCTAGATCTTCACAGTTTTTTCTGCATCGTTCATCCATCATCCATCCATTACGCTATCTCCATCCATCACCCATCTGCATCCGCATCATAGCTTGGTCTTATGTTTGTGTCATGATCCCTCCTAGTACTACTCGGCCCATTCTCAAGGTTTGTTTGTCCTGCCTTTATCGGAGTAGTCTATTGCATCACGCCGGGGGAATGTTCTTGCATTGGATCAGATTCATGTAAATTCTTCAAGTCTTCCTTAAAATTAGAAAATCCAAAACATCGAAAAATCAGAAAAAACCAAAAACATTCATAAAATTAGAAAATCCCAAAAAACATAAAAAAATCAGAAAAAACCAAAAAAATTTGTAAAATCAAAAAAATCCAAAAACATTCAAAACATATCAAAACCCAAAAACAGATCAAAAAGTCAGTCAAAAATTCAAAAATAGACTCTTCTTGTTGAACTACATCGTATCTGAGCTTTGAACATAGGCAAGGTTGATCTTTGATCATCCCCCGAGACACTTAGGTCAGTTCTTTAGGAGTCCGTCATAATAAACTAGCAATCTATTTTTTCATAGCTCATCAAATAATCAAGTCTATGTCAGTCGAACTACATGGTCTCTACGTGTATAACATAGGCAAGGCTAATTTGTGATTAGCTCCCAAGGCCCCTAGGATAGGTCTTTAGGTTAGTCTCTTGGTCAAAATCTCAGAAAATTCCAAAACATTAGAAAATCAAAAATCAAAACATTTGTAAAATTTTGAAAATACCAAAAAATAGCCTCAAAACATTTCAAAATGTCAAAAACATCCAAATATTTGAAAAATCCATCTGTCTCATCTCGCTTTCACCCACAATAAACATCACTTATAATAAGTCAATTGTCATCCTCAATCTTTGGTGAAACAGTCAGAAACAAGTCTAGCGGGTCAAAAGTGAAAACTTAATCGTCAAGGTCTTGAGTCTAGGTCAGCACGTAAACAAGTTGATCAACTCTTTGTGTTAATAGCATATCATCCAATTAGTCCCAAAACAATCATCTGATATCGTCATGTCTTAGGATGCATCCTTCCTAGGATGCTTTATCTTTGTCTTTTGACCTATCTTATTGCGCTCATTTCAATGACCTCTCAATGATGTCCCAAATGAGGGGACTTAGAGAGAAAGAAATGGACAACAATCATTATCTTTTTATTTGTTGTGCTTGTTAGATATTCTCGTAATACAACCTTGGTCATGTGTGCTTTGTTTAGGTGTAGGGAAGCTGTTTTAGATATCTTGTTGACCACATAGGAAGGCTTTCCTTTCTATGTTTTGTTTTAGGATGTTTGGAATATCCGAACTACATTTTGAATGAGGTTTCGTATGCCAGGTGTGAACAAGGATACTCCTATCTGATTGTCAAGTCAAAGTCCATCACACTAGGTGCAATACCATCCTGGTTCTTTATACCTTGATGCATCGCATCTATGTGTGTTATCAAACATAATGTAAATGGCCCTTTCAAAATCCCAACTCCTTGGTAAGCGAATCATCATCATCATCATAATCATCATCTCTTGATTTGTTGGAGTCTCTTATTTTCTTCTATCTTCTTTCCGCGCTAACATGGTACCATGACAGTTAATCATAAATCATTATCGCCATTACATCCATTCTTCATCCATAAACCATTAGCATAATGCATAACATATCATATGGAAAGCATTGGCAATGTCACATACATTCTACTTCCATCATTGCATAAGAAACCATACATGTGCATTCATTACATAAGCATAAAAGAGACCATCTCATATCATATACCTCATCAAGGAATCAATTGCATAATCATATAGGCATATCATGTACATCATATACATAGGCATTATTAACATCCATCACATCATATGCATACATATCATCCATTTGTATTATCAGAACATGAGCATAATAATATAAACACCATCATTAAAAACATCATTAAATACATCATTTCATAGACATCATTAAATGCATCATCACATCATATCATGTGCATCATCATAAAACCCATAAATGCATCATCATATCATACATGAGAAAGATAATAAAAAATGGAAAGAGTGCATCTCATACATTTTATTATCATCCATTTAAATGCATAATATAGATATGTTAGTCTAAGCATTCACATATCATAACATTTGCATACATCACCATCAAAAGAGTACATAGAAAAAATACTAAAAAAGAAATGCATCCATAAAAGCATCATCATCACATAGCATCACATAAGATAGAATCATTGCATCACATATGGACCATCACATATAGAAATTAAAATCCATCCATAATGCATAAAATAGAATATGACATCACATCATAGCGGGTCAAACCATCTCATCTCGTATATATCATCAAAATAATACTGTCATGGTACAAAATCCAGATCAAGAGTATATCAAATACATAAAGTACAAATTTCCATGAGGCTATAAAAAAATGAGCCCGTAGGGTGCAAAAGAATCATGTCTCTAATTAAAAAATAGGCTAACCCTGTTGGCTTCCCTCGCCCTCACTGGGTTGTCTCTCTCGGTGATCCCCGGGGGGTCTGTAACCTGTTTGCTAAGAAAAGTTTGGGACCCGAGATGCTCGGGGCATAGCCTAATGATAATGGAATCTGTAATAATTGACCTCTCAAACCGCCTCCTTGTATGCATGTAATGAAACTAAAATTCAGGAGGAGGAGGTGAACATGCTCTTAAGCTACTATCTGCAACCCGTCTCCTGCGCTGCCCTAAGCTCTGTGACCTATCTCTGCTAGACAACCTGATCTCTCTCTAGCTGCAGTCGGTCCCTCTTTGTTGTCAAAATGACAACCTAAGCTTGCAACTGTTGTATCTGGACATCTCTTTGATCAGGTGGAGCTGGCAGTGGGGGTCTTTGATCCCTTTGAGGTGGTTGATCCGCCTATCTATCCTATCGCCGTTGGTCTTGATCCTGCCTCAGGGCATCCTATCGTGGTTGATCCTGTGGCCCTCTATCCTAATCTAGTTGTTGGTATGGCCCACCTTTGCCTCGACCCTTATCTCTGTCTTCATCCCCTCAACCTCCCTAGCCCTGATCGCATCCTTCCCCTCTACCTCTAGCTTTGCGTCATGTCGATGGTGTCCCTGGAACTGTCAACTGAAGAGGTGGCCTGAACCAATCTTTGTAGGCCTGAGTAGTCCCTGCATTAGCCTGGCCCTGATCATATTGCCACAACCTGGCCACTAACTGTTTAAAAGAATCAATGGCCTCCTACACTGGAATGTATCGGCTCCACAAATACTCCCTTGTAGTACGTGCAAATATCATGATGTACTAGTCATTGGGTCTGTCCTGAGGCTCCCTGAACTATCTATGTACTCGGCTAGGTAGGTATCGCTCAATCATAGTGTGCTCATGACCCTACATAAAATGGTCCTGTTGAGTGAAAAACAACTACTGGGTGTCATCATACCATGCGGGCCATCCAAAATATGGCCGCCATGTGAATACTCGTATATCATCGAGAACTCTCCTCCAATGAGGAATCCTGTGTTGTCCCGTGTGTGTAAATGAAACAAATC
>VDFB02127512.1:0-49878 GCA_007258455.2 Sequoia sempervirens
GAAAAACCTCATTTTAGCTGGAGATTTCAATGCAATTCTAGAGGAAAAGGATAATTTGGGAGGAATTCAAAGGGAGAACCAATCACAAAGAGATTTCAGAGAATGGATCATAAGAAACCAATTGCTAAATATATATTTTAGAAATGATGAATACACATGGACAAACAAGAGAGTAGGCCCTTGTATGATTGTTGAGAAATTGGATTGGGTTTTATTATGGGGGGTATGGAAAATTTCCCATACACATTCAAAGCCACCATTTCTCCCAGTGCAGGTTCAAATCATCTCCTAATTCAGCTAGATATCCAAGAGGATCGAAGCCCCTTCTGGTTCCCCTTTAAATTTGAGAACATGTGGCTAAAAGATCCAAGCTTTTCACACCTAGTAGAAGATTGGTGGTCGGGGTTCCAAGTAACAAGATCTAAGATGTACTGTTTGATAACAAAATTAAAGTAGCTAAAACAAAAGATAAGGAATGGAATTGGAGTTGTTTCAAAAATATCTTTGAAACAAAGGAAAGTATAGAGGCGGATCTTCAGGGTGTGGAAGAGGATATAATACAAAATGGCATGGATGTGCAAAGCTAGCTTAGAGAAAAATATTTGCTAGGGAAATATGAAGACATTATAGCTAAAGAGGAAACCTTTTGGAAACAGAAGTCAAGAGAGATGTGGCTCAAATAAGGGGATAAAAACAAAAAATTATTTCACAACAATACAAGGCAGAGAAGTGTGAATAAAATATTGAGCAAAAGGAGATTGGATGGATTGATAGTGGGCGACCCAAAAGAAGTAGTTGAAGAAGTGGTGAGGTTTTTTAATGATCTGTTAAACAACATGGCTGGTTCAAATTTACACCATCAATAAGAGATTTTTGGAAGCATTCCAAATCTAGTTATAGAGGATCAAAACAAGATTCTCAATGAAAAATTATCCAAGGAAGAAATAAAGGTGGTCCTCTTCCAACTGCATCCAGATAAAGCCCCAAGTCCGGATAGCCTGCCAGCTGGTTTCTTTCAAAAAATTTGGGGGATGGTTGGTGATGAGCTAGAAGATGTGATAGAAGCTTTGTGGAACTCAGACAACCTTCTCAAGGAAGTCAATAACACATTCATAGCTCTAGTTCCCAAGAAAGAAGTCACAAATACACTGGATGATTATAGACCAATTTCTTTGTACAACACAATATACAAGGTTATGACAAAGGCAATCAAAAATAGATTAAAGCTTATCCTCCCATTGGTGATTGCTAAGGGGAAAACAAGCTTTGTACCTGAGAGGGAAATCATGGATGGAATCATCATTTCACAAGAGGAAATTCACTCAATGTAGCAGAATAAACAAGCTAGTATGATAATCAAACTGGACATAAAGAAATCCTTTGACATGGTAGACTAGAAGTTTTTAATCGAAGTCCTTAAGGCCTTAGGGTTCAACAAGATATGGCTAAATAGGATTTTCAATTGCATCTCAATCACCCCCTTTCTATACATTTTGATGGCTAAAGCACTTGGTAGAACAATTGGCCTTGGTATTAACTCCTCTCAAATGGAAGGAATAAGAGTCACAAGTAATATATAGGCAATATCACATCAACAATTTGTTGATGACACAAAATTAATGGGAGAAGCTAAGAGAAGGGAGGTGTCATACCTGAACTCAATCCTCAGAAAGTATGCCAATGCTTCAAGACAAATAGTAAATGAAAGAAAATCAAAATATTTTTTCTTTAACACATCAATGCAAAAGGAATAGGAAATATTAAGGGTGCTAGGATTTAAAAAAGGAGAGCTTCCAAGTACCTATTTAGGCATACCTTTGGCAAAGGGAGTAAGGTCAACTTGCCTTTGGGATCCACTCAATATCAAAATAGGAGAAAAATTGAATTCATGGAAAGCAAGATGGTTGACTTGGGTAGGAAAGATTACACTAATAAAATATGTGCTTTCAACCCTTCCAATCTATTTAATGTTAGTATTATGCACCCCAAGTGGGTTTTCCTCCAAATTGACAAAGATTTATAGGCAATTTTTTTGGCAAGGCAATGATGAGAAAAGGAAAAATTCCACAATTGCCTAGGAGAAGTTGTGTAGAACCAAAGAGGATAGAGGGTTGGGATTCAAACACCTGGACTTGCAAAACAAAGCACTCGGGGAAAAACTTGTATAGTGTATGCATTGTGAGCCACAAAACAAATGGGTAAAGATCCTGTACCACAAGTACTTAAATGATGACAATAATGGTAGCATACTTACAATCGCCAACCCACCAACTAGATCCTGAATATGGAACTTCATGCAAAAGTGCAAGCCAATCATCTATGATTATCTCTCATGGGATGTGAAGGATGGACGTAAGGCATTATTTTGGGAGGACTCTTGGTCTAGCCTACCAAGTTTAGACATCATGATAGAAGCAAGGGAGACTAAGCAAGTTCTAAAAAGCATCTGGGAGACAAAGTAAAAGACTACATAGTCCCAAATGAGGATAATACAATGCTAGGTTGGAAGTGGATGGACTTCTCTGACTTGAACTTACCTCCCAAAGAAGTAAAATAGTTGAGCGACCCCTTGCAAAATAGAGTTTTGACCTCGTGAGATGGCAGTGATACTTTGATCTAGGTAGGATTCAAAACAGGAAGCTATAATGCCAGGGATGGATACAAGATGTTGTATAATGAAAGAGGAAGGATTGTAGATAGATTTCCCAACCACATATGTTGGAGTAATGTTTTCCTCCCCAAGGCAGGGATGTTTGCATGGGCAGCAATGCAAGGAAAAATATTGACAGCGAAAAGGTTTTGTCGTCTAGGATACCATGGAACGTCTAGATGTGTGTTGTGTGAACATGTGGAAGAATCTACAAATTATCTTCTCCTTGGCCACCCTTATGCACAAGAGTGTTGGAGGTGGTTGCATTCTAGGTTAGGGTGGGCTTGCGCTATGCCATATGATTTGCTTAGTTGGCTTCAGTCATGGCAGCTCTTAAAAAGGAAATCAATATTTGGGGATCTTTGGATGATTAACCCATCAATAGTGGTTTGGAAATTGTCGAAGGAGAGAAATAGGTGATTGTTTCAGGAAAAGAGAATGTGCTCGAATCCCCTCATCAACAAGATTGAGGTCATAATTGAAACTTTGCTAAACTAGATAAAAAAGTGGCCAAGGACAATTTTTTTTTGGAGTGGGATGCAAAAATGCGTGTTGCTTGGTCATCTCTTTGGGTTCTGACTTGGGTTGGGAGTGGTGGAATTGGGACTGAACAAGTTCAAGCCTCAATTATTTAGGCTCCCCCTCCATAGGGACGGTTCAAACTAAATTTCAATAGAGCATCCAAAGGGAATCTAGGTCCATTAGGGCCTGGAAACATTATTAGGGATTGGCACGGGAATACACTCTCTTCCTTGGCTAAGAGGCTTCCGAAGGGAATAAACAATGAGGTGGAATTCTTAGTTGTCTCTCATGGAATGAAGCTATGCAAGGAATTAGGACTAGCTAGGATTGCAATTGAAGGAGACTCTTCCTTGGTTATCAATGCCCTTAGAAGCGGAAATACCCCAAATTGGAAACTTCGATCTCTTCTCACCAAGGCAGTCAAGATAATGCAAACATTTAAGAAGTGCACCATAAATCACATATATAGAGAAGGAAAAAAGGAGGAAGATTCTTTGGCCAATGAGGGAATAAATGGTAAATAAGGGTTTTTCCCATGTGCCAAAAAGGGGTAATTGTCTGTGCCATCCATGGCTAGAATGGGCATATGGGTACCCCCACTAAAAATGATGATGATGAACAATACATTTTCCAAGAAGAGGAAAGGAGACAAATCTAGCATAGGGCGTATGTTCTTAGGTATCATAGCAACAAGGAGATCAATCACATGAGGTAGTAGGAAAAATTGGGCATGAACGTTCAATTCCATATAACTCGGCCTGTGAGAAAATCCTTAGCAAGATTAGTTGATTTTGGTATGCATGGAAATGACATGGGAGAAGAGCTGGAAGGGACAACTAATGATGTGAGGCAAGGTTTGGACACCTCCTTAAGTAGACATCTGGAGTATATGGAGTATTGTCATGCAAGGGAATTTATAACCACCTCTAATTAGTTGTATTGAAGTGACAGATTGTGGAGATAGATGTAGAGGCAATTAATATTGCAAGGCTGGTGATTTCAAAATACTCAATGGTTTGAGCCTATTTCTACTGAAGAGCAAACAATTGAACTCAACAAAGATGGAAAATACAATTCAACTGCGTTTCTCAAATAAGCAATCAAACTTTATAGGCTGCATTACTGATAAGAGGCTCAAGAAAATTTGTCTCAATAAGGACATACTATGTCTTGAAGCAGTGAGGATGGTGATAGGGAAAAAGGTTTGCTTCTAGGGAAATCAAATGAGGGAAAACTCTGACATTTCCTCACACTTCCTAACCTCATTTTTGGATTTGAATCTAGTGAAAATTTGGTTTCTATTGCTACTATGGATGGTATTCAAAGGTACAATTTTGTTGGATGATGTGGACGTGGTGGTGGTGGCTCAACTGGGTGTTGGAATTCCCCTTCTAGATGACATTGACAAAATGTTTTTGTAGGGCGTCAAGGTGGAATGACACCCCTTCATCCTCGACATGGATGCAGAAGGTTTGGAGCACCATAGATATTGGGAAACCATAGGCTAAAATTTCCTCTACAGGAGATTGGGCTTGCATGTAGTTGATGGAATCTAGTGGTGCAGCAAATTCACTCAGCTTGTGGAATCAACTAGGTTCTATGATGAAGGGGATTGAAAGCTGGGGATGGTGGAATGGAACCAATTTGTTTTGTGTGGGCCAAGAGCCAATGAAGGTAGTAATGGGTGGATAAGCTAGATTGTATATGTAAATTTTGGCTTTTTGATTTTTTGAATTTTGTATCCCTTTTAGGAAGAACAAAACTTGCATATTGGAAATTGTCCAAAAAATTTTGTGGGGTGAAATGATGTACAAATTTTCATTTTCAATACAATCTAAGTAGCTTTAGCTGCATTTACGAATAAAAAGAAGAAGAAGATATTATTTGTCAATTTTGATGGTGTTGATTATAATGCATGACATACTATTACATAATCATTCTTTATTATTATGTTTAAAGTGTAAAGTAAGGCATTAATTACAAATACAAAGTAAAAAGGAAATGTATAAAGTAACAAAATAGGAAGGGATCCTTTGAGGCTAGTTGCTAAGATCTACCATATGCCTATAGATCACAATGTTGAAGATCCAAGGTCTACACTTGTATTCATGCTTATTATATACCTCATTCAAGATAGCTAGGAATTTGTTATCAAGGAATGACTTGCCATCATTTGAATCAATTTGAATTGTTATCAAGGAATGCCTTGCCATCATTTGAATAATGTTAGGGGACAACAAGGATGATTAGTCAATTAATCTTGATCAATTTCATCAAGATTAATTGACTAATCATCCTTGTTGTCCCCTAACATTATTAAATTAAATTTATAAATTTGTTATGCATATAGAATGAGTATACACATCCAATAAATTTAAATTGATTTGAAATTTTCAAGTTGAAATAAATAAAGTTACAACTGGAAGTTCTTTTGACCTTAAATTTATTGAGCTAAAGACAAAGGTTGTGGTGAAAAAATACTGAATTGTTCATTTGCTTTTGAGTCAAACAATTATGTTTGTTGGAATGTATTTGTTTAAACACACTCCAAGAATGCTCACAAGTTGAAGAATTGCATGCTTTCCTATATATGTGCATCGCAACCCATCATACTTTTTTGCATTTTTTCTTAAAAATTCCATCATTGCATCAACAACAACCAAACTTTATCAAATTTCTATCATCTACTATCTATTTAATAACTCTAATGTATTTCAAATTTTAAAAGTTCAAACTTTAAACTTTAAAAGTGAGAAAAAGAAAAAATATGATTGCAAATATATGGTTTCAAAATGGTAATAGGTTCTAGAATGCAAACATTGAAGAAAAATCCCTTTCCATACTAGTATAAGGGAAAATTTGTAATAGATCTATTTATTAATCCTTTGAATTAAGGAGAAATCTCTTGATGCATTTGAAAAATCCCTTTATCAATTTTTCATTCTCTCTAAATGATTCACTATAAGACAATGTTGGATTGAGATGATATCCAATGATATGGAGCTAACAATTCATTCAATAATCATATTTGTCATTAATAATCTTTCATATTGGCTTGTACTTCTTTATGTTGTGCATTTTGGTCTTCATAGCTATGATGTCCCCTTTTTGGTCCATTCCAACATTCTTGGAAAGTTTCAAATTCTTAGAGAGCATCAATTTTATTGAAACAATTTTCTAACAATGGTAGAGTGTTCCAAGAGTCGAGATGAATACATTGATTTTTTTTTAATACAAATCCAATTTTTAAGGAGCATTCCACATTTCTTGGAGATTTACAACATCCTTGGAGAGCACCAACTTGCCTAAGACTTTGAGATGTGTGGATAAAAATAATTAAATAAATAATTTAAGTTATCTTAAGGTGACTTTATATTATAAAGACAACTTATGTTTATTTATTTTAAAGAAGGGTGATTTATGCCATTAATTTATTTTAAAAGAGGACCAAAAAGTGTTAGCACTACGCATGGGGTTCAAATGACTTAAAAACCATTATTTAAAAGTGACATTATATATATATATATATATATATATATATATATATATATAGTTGCCTAGCGTCATCAACTTGATCTAACACTATATATGGAATGACATTCATAGTGTCTAGGCACAAGTCCTAGCCTAAAGTGGTATGGAAGACTCAAATCCAATTCTAGTTGTGGTGCATTGGGAGGCTA
The DNA here is from genome assembly GCA_007258455.2 of Sequoia sempervirens. NCBI lineage: Eukaryota > Viridiplantae > Streptophyta > Pinopsida > Cupressales > Cupressaceae > Sequoia > Sequoia sempervirens. Next base: position 6,856 of record VDFB02127512.1, read on the forward strand.
TTAATCTGTTCAGGCATTCATTGGATAACCATAGCTCTTTAGCTTCATTCCTTTCACCTGTTGAAGATCCAATTATAGTTCTAGTCTCTTAACCAATTGATATAGATGCAACCTATTTACCTTGTTTCAGTCCCATCCCCAATGAACTACCATAGCGGAGTATTTAGTGCCTCCCCCCAACTCAATTGTAATGGGCCCAAGCCAACCTTTTTGTCTACACTAAGATCTTTTGTTTGAGCTCCAATTGGATATGGAACGACCCTTTCTATAATTGTTGATGCTAAGCATGGCTAATAAACTAGAACAACATCTTGATCTCGCCCAAGTAGCAAAAAAAAAGTTTTTTTTTTCTTAAAAAAACTCTAAAAAGCTTTTAAAAGGAGGTTGGGTTTTGAGAAGAAGGTTTAGGCTGAATATTGCATTTGCTATTTGCTTTGTGTGAAAATATGAGTTCTCATATTTCTTGAGGACCAAATTCCTCTTGGAATACTAGTCTTGAGAACAAAAACCCTCTTAGCTAGAAAGAGTGATTTCATCCAAAAATCATTTGTGCACTAAAAATATTGGATTTTGGGGATAAAAACCCTAAACATCTGTTGGAGCAATTTCATATAGAGATTTCCTTGGTGTTGAAAGTGAAGACATTCCAATTTGTGCTACAAATTTATTTCTCTGGTCATTTTTTAATAAAGATTTTTATGTGTTTTGACATGTTTTTTCTAGCATGCAAGGATTTATGATACAAATTTAAGAAATTTGTGGGCTTGTGAAGTGATTGAAGGAGGTTTCTTCTTTAAATCAATAAAAAATAAGGTGAAATTTAGTCATTTCTAAGAGTTTTATAATAGTTAACCTATTGTACTATCAATAGTAATACTATATTTCGGGGTGAAATTAATTTGAGTATTATCTCAATCTAATGCCCATTAGTTTTCATGTGTATGGAGTTAGTATATTATTGTTTTTTAGTAATATATATGCTCATAATTGTTATGGATTTGGGGTTGATGTTTCTAGTGATTTATGTGAATTTTGGATTTGTTGTACTTGTACCAACAACAAATAAGTTTAGTTTCAGACTTGCAAGATGACCGATTTATCATTCTATTTGATGCTCATTGTGTTTATGGTGCTTTGGGTTCAATTTTGGTGCATTTTTTAGTTTTTAGTTTATGCATGTTGAGTAGTGGTGTTTTAGTGTTGGAAATTGTCACCCTTAACAATTTCACATTATGATTTTCTCCCCCTTAATTTATTGGGCTTAATTGGGTCCCTAATTTCCTAAATTATGCATTCCAAGGCCTAGTTTTATTGTTTTTTGAAGGATTGCAAGCATTGAATAAATTCATGCAATTAATATTTTGATTTTGACACTAAATGTCCTAGTAGATAGGATCAGGACCCATATGCCAACGTATGGGTCCCCCTTTATTGTCAAGGACCAAATTTTAATATGTTGCTAGTGGCATTTTAACATTCAAAATTCAAATTTCAAGTGTCAACTTTTGGAATCTAAGTTTTGGGAAATTGGAACAATTGCATATAAATACCTAGTTATCTTATCATTTGAAATCCATCTAGCACTAAGTACACTATTGATCAAATACCATTGTCAAGAGAAAGTCAAGAGCAACATTTTAGAGCTTTATTATAACAATTCAAGATCCAACATCATGTCAAAGTTTATGTATGTTCATGTTTTGTGAAGGCTAGCTCTTTTGTAGGTCTTGAAAGCACTCAAGCATTCAAGAAAAGCAAGATCCAAATCCTTGAGGTGATGTGCATGACTTTAGTCCTTCAGGGAAGCCACTAAAGGGTGGCAAGTTGCAATACTTAATGATTTCATCATTCCTTCCTTCCTTTCAATTATCATTTCTATCATTAACATTGTCATTGTGGATGTGGAAACACTTACATGGGGTTTGACTAAGGAAAGCCCCTAAGATGACTCAATATTTCTTCTCTTTGTGAATGTACAGGTTACATGCTTGAATAGAATTGAAGGAAGATTGAAGGAAAATTTTACATTATTGCATTTCAAGCCCTAAAATTTATCAAGCCATGAAAACTCAACTACAAAATTATCTAACAGGATTCTGACAACTCTACAACTGGGAAATAGAAGATTAGATCTAGGATCAGAGGACTGTAAAATCATTTTTAGGACCCGCTATCAAGGACCCATATGTCCCTAGGCATCTAATTCCTCCTCTACATGCCAGATCCAACTTTTGGTGATAGGCGCAAAATATCCAGTACTTCTCGAATTTGCTTGCAATTCACTATTTTAGTTTGTGTTTCAAAAATATTACATTTATCATATTAGGTCATATAGCTTAATTAAGTTAACCATTCTATATCATTTCCCATATATTTTCAAGGCCCTAAGAGTGTAGATCGAGGTTTGATTGGCTCACATTTATCGTTGAAAGTTAATCTATTCACCTTGTTTATCTACATTTGAATGTACCTTTGAAAGAGGACCATAAAACAACCCTAGGTTTAGACATTAAAATTAGGGTTCCCTTTTTCTACATTACATTTTGGTGAACCCAACATCCTAGCATTATATACCTTCTGAAATTGACAGTCTTTCAAAACCCTAGATCTAGATTTTAAACCATATTGTCTTGCATTTCTCATTTAGGGTTTCATATTTGTATCATAAAAAAATCATAAAAAATCTAGAAATATTGCATCATAGCTTGTATTAGGCTTTATTTCAGTTATTTAGATCATACTTTCATTCAAAATTGCATCCATAATTATTCATTTTTGTTCACACATTATCATACACTTGCATTTGAAACACATTGAGAAATTTTGGAAAAATAGTCACTTTCAAACCTATTTGCAGTTAGAAACAAAAACCCTATACAACAAGTTAAACATTCAACTTTTCAATTTTCAAACCCCCTGTCAAGGACTCAGACACCCTTAGGTGACCCTGTCCTTGTACAAGTACATCAATACAAATTTTCATAGTTGTCTATCTTTGTTTGCTTAGTTTGTAGGTACTTGCAAATATTTTTTGGAATCAGTAATTGCACATTTTTAGGCATTTGGAATATAGTTCACAAGGTTAAAAGAAAGTGCATTTTTTTTTTCAAAATTGCATCAAAACCATCTTACTATTGCATTTCAAATCTCAAATTTTCATTCATAATTTGTTCAAACATCTTCAACACTATTGCATACTTACATTTTTCATCAAATTGGAATAAATTAAGCAAATTTTGGAAAATTATTTATTGTTACAACTTTTTGCAAGTAGAATTAGAATCTTTAAACAGTGTAATACACAGTCAAGTTTTGAATTTTTAGAACCCTTATGAGGACTTAAACACCTCTACACGATTTTTTCTTGTTATTTGGGCATAGTTCAACTTTTTGTGATAGAATACTCTTAGGAGCCTCTGTTCAAAGTTGTTGTCTGATTGTTTTTCACCTGTGGATTAACATTTTGAACCTCATTACAAAATTTCACTATGGATATGTGTTTTGGTAAAATTTGGATGTCCTTGAAATCTTTGGTTGATGTGTCAAGTTGTTTGTTTGGTGATAATCCTAGTGTTAATGACATTCATGATACACCTCCTATTACAAGTATTTTTTATGTCATAGGTCAAGATGAAGAGAGAATGCATGAGTTCATACAAAATTTTGTATGTAACCTTGAGAATAATGCAACCTTAAATCCCTCAATGTAATGGCCTATCACTCCATACCAACACAATCCTATCATGTCATCACTTGAAACATTCACTTTGTTACATTTGGAAATTGAATGACAAGGTATATCTCAAACAACATGCATGGAGAAACCTATCAATAACAATCATAAGGAAATCACATCAACCAACCCCCCATCATATGAGCATAAAGTTACAAACACATCCATTAACTTGGAACAGACTTATGGGAAAGGCTTTAGGATTTTTGAGAACAAGGATGTGACATTAAGCATGAACATGAAGTCCATTCCCTTTTGGAGAAAACACCATCCAAAGATACTAAAGTACTAGGTTACCAAGATCCTCCTCTTTCACAACAAACATCTAAACCACCAACCAAGAAATAAAATCTTTAAAAGTTACCCTTTTTACATACTATAACTAAGATTGAAAATACCTTAGACACACTTCTCAACTTAGGAATTATCACGTTACCACCTATATGTGAATGATAATATAAGAAAGGAAAGAGTACAAAAATGTCTTATTGTGCATATCATAGAACACTTGGATACCTCACTAATGAATGTTGTGCTTTAAATAAGATATTGAGAGAATTTAATCTCTACAAGGATTAATTTGAACGTGTCGTAGATTAAAAAATTTATTGTGCTCCTTTCCATGTGGTAGTTTTAATATCATAACATATTCACTACCATTCATGAAGGTATAAACATAGCTTAATGCAATAATTTTTTAATCTTGCAAGGAACACCATATTGGGATCAACTTTGTCCCTATACTTGGGGGAAAAGGGGTTAGTTAGTCATCCCCTAGGAGTATTCCTTCTAGAAAGAGATCCATTTTTATCTCCTTAAAGTAGCAAGTACACTAATATTTTAAAGGGGGGCATATAGTCCCCCACTCTTTGTTTGCATAGGAAATGGTCCCTTCTTAGTGATGATAACATACATCTCCTAGGAGGTGTGACCTTTTCAACCAAAGTGTGGTCTTCTTAATCCATACGACATGTATCATTTTTGATGATATCAGACTTGATGTCCCATAAGAGTGTGACATTTCTTGGCATATGACATTCCTCTTAGTGGTGATGCTATGGTTTGTATGCCTTAAGGTGTGATTTTATATTCCTTGACTAGTCCTGTCTCAATGGTGATATCATGGGTAATGTTCCCTAATGTGTGACCTTCATGTATTAAGAAAAGACCCTTTGATTGTTACCTTTTGTGGTGATATTATTGCAACATCCCTTAAGATTCTAACCTTGTCATATTCATCCCCTGTGATGTCAAACCTTGTCATATTCATCCCCTGTGATGTTAAACCTTATCATATTTGTTCCCCATGATGTTAAACCTTGTCATATCCATACCCCCCATGACGTTAAACCTTGGAATTTTTGCTCCACTTTTTTTATGGGAGTTGAACTTAGTGTAGTTTTGACATGGTACCTTGATCATTTTGTGGCACCTTATCAAGGTTATCAGGGAGTATAACTCTTGGTATGGTTGTTATTATTGGAAAAATGTGTCTCAACCTTGCAAATACATAAAGTACTATTGATACATTAGCGTGGGGGGGGGGTACCCTCTGTGGGGGTTCAGGGGGCTCACCCCCCTAACAGTGGGCCTGGGGGCCATGCGCCTCAATAGGGATTTCAGGGAAGCACCCTCAAAAACTACATTTTATGTATATTTTATTATTGTAAATCTGGACCATTCATCATTAGGGTTTAGACCTGATGGTCAATATTTTGATGGATTGACTTGCCCTAAAAGACAAACCTATTTTATGAGGGTGTTGTATTATAGCTATGTATTGTGATGTATCTTGAGAGTTTGATAGCGGTCGTGTTGCCTTCAAACCTCTAGTTGGTGATACTCCTGTGAGAAGCTTTCTCTACAAGTATATTGTAATCTTTGTGGTTTCTGAATAATATATTGGGTGGCTTTTGGAGTGTGGAGTTTTTCTCCTAAAATGGTTTTCCCCACGCAAGTCACTGTGTTGTGGCATGCATAATATTTATGTTTATTTCTTTTAAAATTTTTGTAACTGTTAAATATATGTAAAAGTTAAATTGCATTATCCTCCTCTCAATATTAGTGTAGGAAGTTGTTCCGCTACATTAGCTTCCTTACAACTAGTATTAGATCCTAATCACCTTTGGTTTTAGTTGTGGGTTGTTGGGTTTTTTGAACTAATCCAAATTTCAATGGGAGCTTGTGCAAAAGATACTTTGTGATCTTGTTGCAAGAATTTTTAGATGGAAAGTTCATCAGAGAGAATAAGGTGGATAATTTTTTTTGAAATAATTTTGAGATGTGGAAGCTGAAGATGGAGGATCTGTTGATAGATCAAGATCTGTGGGATGTTGTTGATGAAAATGTTTCAAGGTCTACAAATCCTACTCAGGATTCTCAATATTATGCTATGGAATGTAAAGCCAAGGGTCTAATTATATTATGCTTGGCAGACTCTATTTTAATCAATGTCCATGAAGAAACCTTTGCACCAAAACTATGGAAGAAGCTTGGTGAGATGTATCAATCTAAATCTTTAGTGAACAAGATTTTCTTAAGGAAGAGGTTGTATTCCTTGAGAATGGAAGAGGGTGGATGAATTAGAGACCACCTTGAAGCATTCAATATGTTGGTGACTCATTTGGCATCAAGTGGTGTCAAAATGGATGAGGAAGAGAAATTTGAGATCTTTCTTTGTTCTTTTCTTGATTTGTGGGATTCTCTTGTTATGGCTATCGGTAGTAATTTTGTTATATTGAAGATTGAAGATGTGGTGGATTCTTTTCTTTCTAAAGAGATGAGGAGGAAGGTATCCATCAATTCCAAGGAGGCCTTAAATTTTCTTGGAAGACCTAATGAAAAAGGAAATAAGAATGAGAAGTGTGATAAATTTGAGTCCAAGGGGAGATCCAAATCTCTTGGAAAGTCCAAAGTTGTTTGTTGGAACTACAACAAGCTTGGACATATTCGTAAAGAAAGCAAAGAAGAAAAGAAGAAGAAAAAGAAGAGATTCAATTCTGGTTTTGATTATGAGAAAGAAGATGTTGTAGCTTTGGAAACCTGTGTAGGTAATGATGCATGGTTAATTGAATCGGATGCAACTTTCCATATGAATTTTAATAGAGATTTTTTTTTGAATACGAAGAATTCGATGGAGGTAAGGTGTACTTGGGTGATGATTCTTATTTAAATATTTTGGCCTTGGTAAAGTTAAAATCAGGTTTTCTGATGGTAGAATAAAAAGGATTAATGGTGTGTTGCACATCCCCGAATTAACACAAAATTTGTTATATGGGAGCAAACTAATAAATGTAGGTGTGTAGGTAGTATTTTCTGATGCAGGATGCAAGTTGGTTAGAGGTGCTATGGTGATTACTAGAGGTGTCAGATATGACACATTGTATAAGATTGATGCATTCACTATTGAGTGTAATAGTACTTTTGTGAAAAGTGAGTTTGTGGAAGAGGTGAGGGCTTCATCTTCAACAAATGGTCATGGATTTCGGGTACCCAAGGATGCTATTTCTTTTGAATCAAAGTTACCTATAGAGAAAACTATGTTATGGAACCAAAGACTTGGCCACATTGGAGAAAAGGGTCTAAGCACATTGAAAAATAAAAACCTTGTTGAAGGTTTGTCTGATTGTAATCTTGAGTTTGATTTATGTGAGCATTGCATTTATGGAAAATAAAATCACATTCAATTTTACTCGAGTTCTCATAAACCTTGTGGTGTATTGGATCTTATTCATTCTAATGTATTTTGTCCTGTAGATGTTCCTTCAATTGGTAAATCCACATATTATGTTCCATTTATTGATGATTACAATAGAAGGACATGGGTATATTTTTTAAAGAGTAAATCTGAAGTTTTCAATTGATTTAAAGAAATTAAAGCAATGCTTGAGTTGTAGATTGGAAAGAAAATAAAATGTTTGAGGAATGATAATGGTAGTGAATTTTTCTCTAATGATTTTGATAGATTCTATAAGGATTGTGGTATTCATAGACAAAATAAAACTCTGTATTCTCCACAGTAGAATGGAGTTGCAAAAAGAATGAACAGGACACTGATGGAGAAAGCTAGGAGTATGTTGAGTGGTGCTAGTCTAGAACAAAGGTTTTGGGTTGAAGCTATTCCACTGATTTTTACTTGATTAATAGGTCTCCTACATCAAATCTTGTTGATAAGATGCCTATAGAGGCATGGTTAGGTCACAATCCTTCACTAAGAAATCTTGAGTTTTTGGTTGTGAGGCATATGTGCATGTGCCAAAGGAGAAGTAGAAAAATTTGGAGAACAAGGCTATGAAATGTATCTTCATCAAATACAGTTATGGTATGAAAGGATAGAAGCTTTGGGATCCTATTTCATAGAAGGTAATACATAGTAGAAGTGTTATTTTTAGAGAAACTAAGCCTTCTTCTATTACATTGCAGCCATAAAAAGTGAACAAAAAGATGTAATTCAATTTACTTGTAAACTTGAGAAAGTTGAATCGAGACACATGGATAGATAAGAAGTTGAGGATCTAGTTCTGAATCTTCAGAAGAGGAGGAAGAACCTCCAACTCAGCTTGTTTGTAGGTCTACAAGACATAGACAACCACCTAAAAGGTATTCACCTGATGATTGGAGATGTATTTTTTCTTTGAATACTAACATGGATGAACTAAGATCGGTAGAAGAGGCATTAGGTATGAATGATGCAAAATCCTGGAAGATTGCCATGGATGAAGAAATGACAGCTTTGAAAAAGAATGATACATAAGATCTTGTACCATTGCCTAGAGGAAGAAAACATATTGGTTGCAAATGGGTGCTCAAGAAAAAGATTGGTTCAAATGGAAGTATTGAGAAGTACAAAGCAAGGTTGGTTACAAAAGGTTACTCTCAAGTTGAGGGTGTTGATTATGGTGAGATATTTTCTTATGTTGCAAAAATGACATCCATTAGATTTTTTCTTTCTATTGCTGGTGCTTATGATTTAGAGGTTGAGTAAATGGATGTGAAAACTACTTTCCTTCATGGTGACTTGGAGGAGGATATTTATATGACACAACCACAACACTACATGGTGAAAGGTAAACACATTCTTGGGATGGAAATTAGAAGAGATAGAGTGAACAAAAGCATATAGCTTGGCCAAAGTAAGTATGTGAATTCAATTTTATAGAGGTTTGATATGTAGGATTTTAGACCATTGTGTGTTCCTATTTTAGCTGGAACAAAGCTATCTATTTCAGATTGTCCTACATCCCCTTTAGATATGGAAGACATGAGTAGAATGTCTTACCAAAGTGCACTTGAAAGTTTTATGTATGCTATGGTTTGTACTAGACCGGACATTACCCAAGCAGTGGGAGTTCTTTCTAGATATATGTCTAATTCAGGTAGAGTTCATTGGGATGCAGTTAAAAGAGTCTTCAAACATTTGCATGGTACCTCATATTATTCCTTGTCTTATCATAGTAATATGACTGGAGATGAGATTTCCCTTGATATTAATGGTTATGTGGATTCAGACTAGGCAGTGATGTTGATAGTAGACGATCCACCAGTGCCTATGTGTTTACTTTATTTGGTGGTGAATTTAGTTGGATGAGTGAGCAATAGGTTGTGGTTGCTTTGTCCACTACTGAAGTTGAGTATATGGCTGCTACTCATGCTTGTAAAGAATCCATTTGGATTAAGATACTATGCTCAAATATTGGAATAAAACTGTATAGGAGCGAATTTGCACCCCTTGTGTAAATTCCTCTTTTGCATACCCTCACCTTAGAAAATCAAATCCAAAGGCGAAATTCCACATCACCCACTTTCCTTCTACCCACTTGGAATTTTTTTTGTGTGTGGGTGAGAGAATATTTGTTGGGGACATAAGCACGGTGTGTGGATGTTTGTGTAGTGCATTGTCGTCCCTGATGGACTCCCACATTTGAAGTTGGTAGAGGTGTTACACTCCTCATTGGGGATGAATTGTAATGTCCTTCTGTCGACCAACTGACTAGAAAAATGGCCCATTCCTTCTCATCCCACCTTCAAAAGCACTCACTTTACACATCACTTAACTTCTTCACATTCTCACACATTTTTTCACTTCATCCTCTCATAATTCCAGTAGTCTCATCCATTTTTCACAAGTCCATTTGAGCATTGCAGTAGCTAGAAACTCCATCAAATTCACTTTTACATGTGCCACTCTACCATAGAAGTTGTGAGCTTGGAGTCTTGTGAGACCTCCTTTCATCACCACTATGGTTGTGGTGACTTTACCAAGTTCGTTGCTTGCATTCTCCCTTCATTGCCCTTGAGAGCCTTTGGGTGGAGGTGGCAACGCTTCAGTCTCCCTTTTGTGATTTGATTGAGTATCATAGTATTATTTTTTAGTGTTCAAAAATATTTCTTTCTTTCCTTTATCATACTTTTCTACTCTGTTGCTTTTCTGGCTGTCCATGGAGGTGGAAACACCAAAGTGAGGGTTTGACTAAGGCAGACCCCTATACAACCCCAACAATTTTTCCCTTCTTGCTTGTGTGTAGGTGAACACGTGCATGGAGCTAGCTGGTGAAATCTAGCTTTTGTGAGATAATATTTGTCACCCTAGATTTTATCTACTTGCATTTATCATCTCCACATTTACTTTTGGTACTTCATTATTTTGTTTATTTCATTAAAACCAGCTAGCTAGGTTGTTAGTAGGCTTCTAGTAGTTTTCCCATTGTATTTCACATTTTCTAATTGTATAGATGCCAACACACTAGAGAGACACCAACACACCACATTGTTGTCCCAAACCTATGTTTCCATCCTCAGATAGAGAGCTATCTAAGGTACACTTTAGAATCCAAAAACCAACTCATCTAGCCCCAAATAAAATTCTGGGTCTATAGAGTGATTAGAAGTACTTCATAGTTCTCTTCATTCTCGGTCCTCATCCCAAAACATCCCTTTAGAGTGAGGTAAGTTAGGGCATCCCTTTGCTCTCAGCTCTTTGTGACTTTGAGCCTTGATGTGGTTGGTCCCTCTCTCTTACATTTTTGGTGAACTTGACGTGAACAACGTCTATCCATTCACCTATGTCGAGACTTTCCCCCTGCATCTGATGGTTGTCATCTCTGAGTGTTGTGAAGGTTTATGAGCATCACAACCTAGTCCACAACTTTTGGGTACGTTGTTAGGAGAAGCATGCGACACTTATCGATGGAGAAGATGAAGGTCACTTCTAGTTTTACCTCCAATTTTTCTACTGGCATAGCAAGTGATCGTACCACTAGTTTTCCTATGAATTATGTTGATGAGATGGGTTTCATGGAAGAAACCACTCGTGTATCTACCCCTCCAACATCTCCTATGCCTTCATCCATAGATGAGGATGATGTTGTGCATATTCCTATGGAAAACCTTATGGCATTAGATAATAGACTGTTAGAACTTATAAATTATTTGGAGAAAGTACTGAGCATGGTGAGAGCCACTAAGCTTACTAGTGAGGTGAGGCATTTGTTAGGGAAGGATCAAACAGGCATAGAATTTCTACGAGGCCTTTCTGACATAATTGAAGCTTATATCCCTTCATACAGGCCTAGATCCAGTACCACCCAAGGAGAAGTGCTTAATGCCTATGAAATACAAATAGGTGTTTCAATGCCTACTACATCTGTGTGCATGGCTGAAACAAGGCCCTCAAGTAGTGTTTCTTCTACTTCCCAAAGGCTTGACACTCTTAAGGTGAGTAAAACACCCCTCCTACTACCTCGAATGGTGGGGGCTCCTATGGAATGAGTGGTGGTGGCTTTGGTAGCGGAGGTGGTACTAGCGGAGGAGTCTTTGGTGGAGGTCATGGTGGTGGTTTTGGTAGTGGAGGTGGCCTTGACAATGGTCACAACAGTGGCTCCAGAGGCAGCTCCCAAGGTGGTTCTGATGGTGGTGGCTCTAGAGGTTCCACTAGTCCTCTATCATCTTTTGACCCTATTTTGAATGCCCTTCTTCAGAACATGGGTTGAATGCAAAAGTAGTTGGCAAGCCTTTCCCAGGCCTCTACCCAACCTATCTTCTAGCCGTTCTTCCAATGTAGCCCATTATCGGTAGCAATCTTGAGTACTCCCTTCCCACAAGGAATGGAGATTCCCAAATTCAAGAAGTATGGTGGCAAAGGGGACCTACAAACGCATGTTTTTGCCTTTAACACCATGTGCACATACTTCTTCCATCATGACACATTGATGTAATTTTTTTTTCTTGATCTCTTAAAGATACAACACTCGAGTGATATTGTTCCTTGCCCGAAAATTCTATATTTTCATTTGATCAACTCGTGAATTAGTTTCTCTGACAGTTCCAAGATAACATCGAACCGAAGATGATCTTTTCCGATCTCATCCAATGTAAGTAGGGGGATAGTGAGAAGATAACTAATTTGATAGTGTGATATCAAGTGCTCTTTTCACATATCTCGTACCCGCTACCCGATTCTGATGTGCAGAAGGTATTCATAGGAAACCTGCAGAGACCTTGGCAGGAAAAGTTTTCCCTCATGAAATACCCTTCTTTTACACATCTATGTGCTATGTTACGAGAATATTAGTAGATGGTAGTTCAGTTTGGGGGATCCTCCTCGCACTCCCATTCAAAAGGAAATCCATTGTATCTATCTCAGGAAAAGGTAAGGCTATTGTGAATGTAATCACCATGACAAATGATAATGGCCTCAGACACAACAAAAAGTTTACAAAGTTAGCAGAATCTTATTCTTCCATCTTGCAAAAGTTGTTGAAGGATAAGATCATAAATTTGGAAAACCCTCAACCTCTCAAGGAACCTTATCTTGATTGGTATGATGTGAATGATTTTTGTTAGTACCATTGGGTTAATAGATATGATAACAAACATTGTATGCACCTGCGTCATGAGATAGAGGACCACATTGATGACGGTACCATTTGTCTCAATGGGACTAAACAAAATGCAAATAAATTTGTGGTCAAGGCCAATAGTGAGTTGCAGATATACACAGACCCATTTCGTCTCACTCTACTAACTTAATTTTTGACCCCTCTAATTCTTCTACTCAACCCTTGGCATACGTTAACATGGTCATGGTTACTCCTTCCCCATAGCCTACGACTAGTTCACTAGACGTGATATTCACTGCATAGGACATGCCCTTGAATAACAAGCCCTCTCCCCTCTACATTCCCGCTTGCCTCAATGAGAACACTATGACAGGTGTCTTAGTTGACCTCATGAGCTAAGTGAATGCTATCATAGAGGAGACATTATGGATGAATTCATTACAAAGGGAGTAGTATGAAGAAATAAATTCTACCATTCGTATGCATGATGGCCTCTCTCTCAAGCCCTATGGCTCAATAACTCTTTCTATCCTAGTTGGATATAGGGCTATGAACACAACCTTTGATGTTATCTTAGAATCTGAGTTGTTCAAGGTGAAGTTAGGCATATCTAGGCTAGCTTCCATGAACGAAATCACTTTTTTCATTCATAAGTGTTTAAAATTATCCCATGAAGGTTTCATGCATGTTGTGCATGACACTAGATATTATTCCTTGGTATCCCGTGGGGGCTATTAGAGTCGCCTCTTTTGATGTCCCTCTCAGACATCTTGCCATTTCCTAAACTTGTGTACATGTCGAATACCTTGGTGGTGTCCACCGTGGTTTTCTCCTCCTCTTCCATGCCTCTCGCCTCATATGTGGGAAGTTCACATCCCCTGATGAAGCAGAAGGTGGAGGTTGTCCCTTCTAGAAATGGAGGGTGTTAGAGGATCCCACCTCCTTCAAAGGGTTGTCCTACACTAGCTTGTTCTGTCCTAGTGATGGAGCAAGTTTTAGCTTCCCTTGATTTTTTCATTGCTCCCAACTCACTCGGTGAGCCAATCTGTGAATTCTGGGAATCGTCCTCCCCATATGTTGAGGTCACATATGGCACTCCTGTAAAATGCATGTTTAACTCTATGGAAAAGGTCTCAAACTTTTCAATGATCTTCGCAAATTTGTTGACCATCGCTCCACAAGAGCCTAGTGGAGAAGACCTTGTGAGGCCGCCTTCCTTATCCCTTGTTGTGGGAGGGTTAGAAGCACCTCCCCTTAATATTCCACCACTGCAAGCTTTTCCGCCTTCCCCTTATAATGATCTAGATTGGGAAGTGGATGACCTCTTGGTCAATGAGTGTTAAGGGGAGGCCTCTTCTTTACCTTTAGATTAGATGTGTGGCTTTTTTGATATGTTCCCTCGTGCTTGCATTATGTGTTCCTGGATGACCCTTGTTACCCTTGTAGGTGCTTGGATATAGGAGTGATTATGTGTTGTAAACTTCCTCTATTTGTTCCATCATTCTTCCTTTGTTATGTATTTTTATTTTTGGAAAATTGGGGACAATGCAAAGTGTTGGGGGCATTTAGGCTTCCCTTCCATGTTGACCCATTTTTTAATTTTTACTTTGTCTTCTTGTGCATTCTTCGCATGTTCTGATATAGTAGGGGGTTGATGATAGTTCATTTATATACTATACTAATATATGAGCAGCTTTGACCATGAAATATTAGATGACCCATGTGTCTCTTGTTCATAATGTTGCTATTTCTATTTCACTCTTTTCTATTTCTCTCTTCTTTGCTTGAGTTGTCCCTCGTATGTGTGACAACATTACTTTCACAATGTTTTGATTTTCAGAAAACACATTCATACTGATGAATCTTTTCTAAAAAATATTTGCAACCTTTTTCAAAAGTCACATTCTCAACTTGGGACCCCTAACAGAACGTGTTTCCTTCATCATGGGTTTGTAAAGAAAGAACTTGAAAACTTTCCTCCGAGGAGGGAGCAAATTTTTTGTGTGGGAGAAGCCTTGACCTTCCCCTCATGAGGTAGCATTTTATTCCTTTAGAATTCCTTGATGAAATGAACATCTTTCGAAAGGATTCCTTGATGATGAATTGATTTGTGAAAAAAAATTCCTACACTTTCAAACAATGTGTCCCTTGAGTGGACCCCTCTTCTTTTGAAGGATTCCTAAGGGACCCCTTTGAAATATTTTCAACTTTTTGACTCTCTTCTTGTTTTCCTGTGTGGCTGCTTTTTTGTTTTCTAGCATGTTTTATCTACGGATTAACATGTTGCTTTGCAGGTATGCCTGTGAAGCCACTTTCCAATCTGACTCTGTGGAGTCCCCTTTCACTAGGCTTCCTTCATGAGAGAGTACTTGGGTGAATGCCTTCTTGTAGGTCTATAGGCTTTTGAGGCGCTTACATCCTACGAGATTTGTCCATCATTGGTCTGAGGGCTTTCGGTGTAATTTGTGCAACTTCATAGTTCTGTAGGGCTACAAAGTCCTTTTGTATGAAACTCCTCAAGAGAGAGTACTTGCAGAGTCCTTTTCCTACCCTACACTTTCGAGTTCATCAAATCATGGTTTGCTTCCTCAATGGTTTAGGTATACATCTCTAACTCTTCAATCTACTTTATTGGACACTCATTGATACTCGTTCGCTAAAGTGGGGGAAAAATGTATAGGAGTGAATTTGCACCCCTTGTGTAAATTCCTCTTTTGCATACCCTCACCTTAGAAAATCAAATATGAAGGAAAAATTTCACATCACCACCTGTCTTCTACCCACTTGGTATTTGTCCTGTGTGTGGGTGAGAGACCATTTTTCGGGGACACAAGCGTGGTGCACAAACATTTGCGCAACATGCTGCCATCTTTGATGGATTCCCATGTCTGAAGTAGGTAGAAGCATTACATTCCTCATTGGGGATGAATTGTAACATCCTTTTGTTGACCAATCGACCTAAAAATGGCTTATTCCTTCTCATCCCACCTTCAAAAGAATTCACTTCACACATCAATTCACTTCTTCACATTCTCAAGAATTTTTTCACTTCATCCTCTCACAATTCTAGCAGTCTCTCCATTTTTCACAAGTCTATTTGAACATTGTAGCAGATGGAAACTCCATCAAGTTCACTTTTTCACATGCCACTCTACCACAAAATTTGCGAGCTTGGAGTCTTGCGAGACCTCCCTTCATCGCCACTATGGATGTGGTTACTTTTCCAAGTTCATTGCGTGCATTATCCCTTCATTGGCCTTGAGAGCCGTTGGGTGGAGGTGGTAACACTTCACTCTCCCTTTTGTGATTTTATTGAGTAGCATAGTATTGTTTTGTATTGTTCAACAATCTCTCTTTCTTTCCTTTGCTATACTTTTCTAGTCCATTTCTTTTTTGGTTGTTTGTGGAGGTGGAAACAACAAAGCAAGGGTTTGATTGAGGCAAGCCCCTATACATCCCCATCAATTTTCCCCTTCTTTCTTGTCTGTAGGGGAGCACATGTGTGGAGCTAGCTAGCGAATTGGTGCTTTTGTGAGATAATATTTGTCACCCTAACTTTTATCTACTTGCTTTATCATCTCCACATTTACTTTTGATACTTCATTATTCTATTTATTTCATTAAAACCAACTAGTTAGGCTGTCAATAGGCTTCTGATAGTTTTCCCATTGTATTTCATGTTTTTTGGCCGTATGAATGCTAGCGCGCTAGAGAGACTCCAGTGTGCTGCACTATCCTTCCAGACCCATGTTGTCGTCCTCAGATAGAGAGCTATCTGAGGTATAGTTCAGACTCCATAAATTGACTTGTTTAGCCCCAAATAGAATTTTGGGTTTGTAGAGTGACAAAAGTACTTCATAGTTCTCTTCATTCTCAATCCTCATCCTAAAACATCCCTTTAGAGTGAGGTAATTTTCCTCCACTCTCGACTCTTTGTGACTTAGATCCTTGACATGGTTAGTCCCCCTCTCTTACAAATTAAAATAGGGTGTAGTGAAAATTTATTGCAACAGTCAGAGTGCAATATGTCTAGTCAAGAATCTGACAATTCATGCCAAGACCGATCACATTGATGTATGGTATCATTTTGTTAGATATCTGGTCAAAGATGGAAGGGTGAAGTTGGTCAAGGTAGAGACTATGATGATCTTTTCTGATTCTTTAACTAAGCCTCTGAGCACATATAAGTTTAGATGGTGTTAAGAGTCTATGGACCTTTCAGCCCCTAGCAATTAAGAGATGATATTATACCCCCTCTCATTGCTCTTGCAAGTTGTTCAACAAGTGGGATATTTATTGGGAAAATGTGTCTCAGCCTTGAATATACATAAATTACTATTGATAAGTTAGCATAGGGGGGTGTAGGGTGTACCCCCTGTAGGGGTCTAAGGGTCATGCACCATGATGGGGTTTCGGGGGAAGTGCCCCCGAAAGCCACATTTTATGTAAATTATATTGTACTTAATATGGACCTTTCATCATTAGGGTTCAAATCTGACAGTCAATAATTTAATGGATTGAATTTCCCTTGAAGGAAACCCTATTTATGAGGGAATTATACTACGGTTGTGTATTGTGATGTATTTTGAGAGTCTGATAGCGGTTGTGTTTCATGTGGACCTCTGGTTGGTGATACTCCTATGAGAAGCTTTCTCTTCAAGTATATTGTAATCTTTGTGGTTTCTAAATAATATATTGGGTGAATTTTGGAGTGTGGGGTTTTTCTCCCAAAATGGTTTTCCCCATGTAAATCACTGTGTTGTGGTATGCATGATATTTATGTTTATTTTTGTTTAAGTTTCTATAACTTTTAAAGAACTGTAAATTTTTTGCATTATTCTCCTCTCAAGATTAGTGTAGGAAGTTGTTCTGCTACCTTAGCTTCCTTACTGTTGTGAGCACACCTTGTAGACCTAGTGTGTGTGTCTCATTTTACCTTGTCTTGGGGGCTCACCGAGTGAATATCAGACTTCACTAGCCCGTGTGTATCCTCATTTGTGAAATTCACCTAGAAAATATTGGAATTTGCTATGGTGTGTCATGAACACCCTTTTTAACATGGCCACCTAGCATAATACAACTTGCCTGCTAGTGAAGCCATGTGTTTCATGAGTGATGTGGCATAAAACAACTTGCTAATCCTCATATAAGCTAACATTTATTTGATGAATGGCATTTGGTATTTGAAATAATTTAAGTCTAAAGTCTCTTTTCCTTACTGACTCGAATCCTTTTAGTACTATTAGCATATTTTTTCCTATGACTCAAATCAGCCTTAACAAGTTGTTTAAAAAGTCTTGGCCAAAAATGTTTTAAAATTTCAAAGGGTAAGAGACCTTGTTGAAATATTTTCCCAGGTTAATATCCCAAACTCCATATGCAATAGATTTTAAAGGGAAGCAATTTTGGTTAAAAGTTTGGGTTTTTCTTGACCAAGTCAAGGCGTTAAGGTTTTCCTTACTCTTTTCATTCCTTGCACAAATATTGCAAACTACTATGGCGCCAAGACTACTTCAAACACCATTTTGAAGGAGAAAATGTGGAGTTTTAATTTTTTTTATACTTCTATGTTGCATAGATATGCAACGTGGGCTTACTGCTTTCTTCCATTTATTATCTTTAAAGGAAATATCTTGAGGTAGTTAGAGGTGACTAGGAATAGCATGAAAATGTTTCAAATTCATGGAAATCATTAATGGAGTCTTGGAGATCATGTTTTTTTAGCTCATGCAAAATCATGTACATGGAAGAGTAAGAGATAAATATGGATTATCACAAGGATCAAAGGGGTAGCCATCTATTATAGGAACAACATTTCTTAATCTTGGTGAACATGTGTTACCTATAGAGAATACACATGAAAAATCAAAAATTTCTTGTATTGTCATTAAAAATCAGTTTAGTTAATTTAATGGACTCTAAGGTAACAAATGTAATCTCGCCTTCTAGTGTTGTTAGTGGAAATAAAAAATACAGGTTATTGAAAACCAAGATATTTAAAAATAGGAATTAGGAGTTTGTCATGTTTCATGTATAGGATTACCGTGGAGTAGTGTAACTAACAATTTTGAAGGGCATTAGTTTGTATCACAAAAGGCAAAGCACAAGTTTTGAAGACCTCTATGCAAGGACAATCACAATCATAGATGTGATTAGAAGTAAAACTAATCCAATATAAATGAGATTCTTGTAGTTGATAAAATTGTTGTTGAGGAAAAAGCTATGACCTACAATAATGAGATCTCAAGTAGTCATTAATGAACATAATTGATGGGGACAATGCTCGTGATAATGATTAGCCTTATGTTGAAGCCATGTAATATTTGTTCTTAAAATGTATATCATGTTGAATATTTTTTTGGTATAGCAATAGGGCAAGGGCTTTAAATGGTTCTTGGATTAGTCACCTTTGGTAGATTGTAGTCATGTCAAAGAACCTCCACTCACAGTTGAATAACAAGTTTCAAAAATTATACAACAATTCATTCAGAGAGTTGCAATGCTAGGAAGATCAGAATTGGTAGTGAATCTCGTGTTCTGATGTGGAAGGAAAAAACTAGACATAATTATGGTGCCAACTCTACATTTAGGGAGATTGAAGTTGATAATGTTACAAAGGAAACAATGGATAAAGGGAATAGTTATAGTAAAAATGACTAGGGAAATCATAACCACATAATAGTGTGGTGAAAAAGGAAGAATCACAAGAAGCAAATGCAAGCTAGAGGGTTTCAAGCTGATTAGATAACAATTCAAGTAATCAAATGAGTGTCCTCAAAATTTCTTTGGTTTCCAAGTTCATTTAGATCAGCTAAGAAATCAAAGAAAGAAAGGCCAGATATCTTTGTTTTGGAGGCTTATTTTTATGATATCAATGGATTTTTCACAAGAGTTTTCCCTAATAATTTACAACTTGTATTTGATTACATTGGAAATGTGTCACAAATTTTTTGGCAACCATAGTTAGCTACAAAAGTAATTTTTTTCAAATTCAGTAGCACTGTGCAAATAGTGTTTCAAAATACTGGGATTATTTTATGGTGGTTGTATTGATATTTACATGGGTTGTTATAGAAATTAACCATAACTTCTTATAACCATCCATGGTACTAACAAGCATCATATATAATGTCTACACATTTTCAACCATCTTGCATGCATTTTGAAAATTCTAGATGTGCAACTATATTTCCATAATGCAATAAATCACTTAGTTCACAATGAATTAGTGTTTCTTCACAAAAAATGGTGTGTTTCCTAGAATAGAAGCTCAGGTTGTAATAACTCCGTGCCATACTACAATATCTAACTCCATTGCATTCTTACTCTAGAGGAATTTTTATTTTTTCTTACTGGTCTATGGTCGTACAGGGGATAGCATGGTCATTAAATGATCAAACAAATCATGAATAAAAGATGGTTTTAAGAGATAAAGGGGACAAAGACTACATGACCAAGTGATTGGTGATATGATCATTTTTATGGTGGTAAAAGAGTGCACTAAAATTAGAGTCATCAATCAAAACACTCATAAATTTGGATTAGATGCCTGAGAAAGGGTAGTCAACTGTGTGGAAATTTCAAGTGACAAATGGTGATAAGACATCACAGTAAGTTAGAGAATTTGATGGAAAAAATTTCTTAAAGATGAATGCTGACCTTCAAGCTAATGAGGTCTATAATTATCATGCATGAAACCTTATAAGGGACTATGCAAGAAATGAGGTCTGAGTAAGAAGGTTGTTAATGTACAAAGGTCTATGCATGCATCAACAAAGGATAGTTCAAAGATCTTGTAAAGTAGGAAGAGGATAGTAGTACAATTGATCTATGCAAGGAAAGAAGCTTGTGCAAAGATAAAGTATGAGAAAAGGAATGCAGTATAGTCCTATGTTCAAAACACAGTGAACAAGAAAGAGTAGCAATAGAGCAACCTTCAAGGGGAAATTTCACATGTCACTCAGAGGACCTTCATGAGGACAACCAATCATAAGAAAAAGGTGTTGGCATGGATGAAAAGTTCAAGCATTTATAAGGAATTAAGTTAGAACAACTCCTTTTGACAGTAGGAAAATGTTTAAGGGACAGTGCAGTGGCAAGATCATGAGCTTGAAAAGTAAGTCAATGGATTAATGAATAGAGGTCATATAGTGAAGAAGACTGTCCAATGGATAGTACATGCCCAAATGAAAGTGATTAAGCCATTCAAGGGGCATAGTAAAAATGGAAACTCCTTATGATAGTGAGAAGTCAAGAAGCTAGTGATAGTCCCATAAAGCATAAAGGTAGGAGAAGACAAGTGGAAATCAAAACAAAAGGTGGTAGTGGTTGCAGATTGTTTGAAAGTAGAAAGAAAAATGACACACATGTCAATATCCGACTCCTTAAAGATATCCCATGCCTAGGAAGCATTTTAACTATTTCAAGCCTTTTTCCACATGCTTTATAAGCAATTGAAGGATTTATGAATAGTTGCAAGCATTTAGGGCATTTGAATGAGTTGCACAATAGTTGGAGCATATCTAGGAGGTAGTTTTGACTTAGTTTTAAGTATCTCCAATTATTTAGAAGATTTCTAATGAGACATTGATGGTGGAAAAGGTCAAGGTAAGAAATTTTCTTGACTTAAACACCTTTTTAGAGCACAAGGCTAGAAAATAGGGATAGAAATTCTGGACACCCAAGGAGTTTGACCCAACAAACCAAAGCAATCACATAATCTTATTTTGTAGTAACTATTGAGAAGCTTATAAGGTAGCCTAAGGCCAGTTCTTTTAGTAGTTCTTTTCTTTCTTAGCTTGGTATTGTAATTGTCTTTCAAATTCTTTCTAGCTAGAGCAGCAAATGTTACACATTTTGAAGCTTGCACAGTTGTTTGTAAACACTTTTGAATCAATAAATTTAAGCATTTTAGCCTTCTTAGAAGCTGTTTTATTGTGTGTAATCAAATGATTGATGCAATTTCTTGTGATGTATGTGATAATCCTTGATGTTGTGTCTCATTATCAACACCTTTAGGCATGAGATATATGCATTATTAGAGGTTGTTTGTTATGTAAACGATGCAAACAATCCAAATTTGTGAAGAGATAGTAGTTTTTTTCCTCCTAAGATTGTGAGGATCATAACCTTCCTATGAAATATTGATGCAAGGATATATAACACCTCTAGTTTATGTATAAACCAATATTATCATTGATAAATTGTGTGTGCAAAGGTAGTTGAGAAGGTATCAAAGAATATTGGTGCATCACCTTATTAGAGTTTAGGTTTTTATTTTATGTTTTCCTTCTCTCTTTTCTTTGCAAGTAGCAGTAGCATAGGTTAGATTAGGTGAAGTTCCAGGGGAACCAACCCTCTCTGGAGGTTGATCTACACCATATGTTCCCATGCTTAGGGAGATTATCCCATGTTTTGTGAGGTGGCTGAGTGATTTTATTAGCTCAACAAGGGTGCAAACTTCCATGACAATAGTTTTTGGCATGCCTGGTGGGGCTGTTTGAACTATCACAGTTCAAAACTTGTCCTATCATTGTTGGTACTTGGTGTGTATGTTAGCAATTTCTTCCTTTGGATGCAAAATATTCTCACACCTAGTGACTCCAAGTTCAATATACTAGTTTGAAGAAGACTAAGTGTTGGTATGTGTTTAAGTTTTACAAAAATCAATGTTCATTATTCTAGTTTTAAGTATTTTTTCAATAAATTTCCAGCTTGTTTGATGTTACATCATGTCTTAATTTCATGTGGATATTTTCTATCATCATCCATTCCATGAAAATATTTCTCATATACCCTCCTATCAACCATACCAAACAAAACGTACTGTTAGTTTCATACCAAATAACCCATTAACAACATGTTATTAGTATTCTCATCATGCTTACCACCCTCCCACCCTTACTCAAGGCTCATGGAAATGTATATATGTTCAAGATCAACCAAAAGAAGGTCATTTTTCCTCCAACTAACATAGCTACCCTCATAGCCAACCTTCAAATATTGATAACATAAGCATCAAGGATATAATGTTGGATTTTCAAAGGTAAACAAGTGAAATTGAAGGAGACCAAGAATATTACTTCCGACAAGAAGAGTTGGCTTATAAAGAAGAGATAGAGATACAAAAGAAACAATATGAAGAGTCTCTTGTAAAAGAGATTTTTGCCAAACAAGAGCAGCTGAAGATTTTTCTTATCCAAGCACAAAGGATAGAAGACCAATCAACTTCTTGAATTTTGGGTTAGTGTGCAAAATAAGAGCCACCCAAGTACAAATTTCCAAGCTTTAAGCAAGATAAGCCTCTTAAGTATTCAAGTTATTCTTTTGAGCTTGAAATTCCAAGTTTTAGAGACCTTCATCCTTTACAAGACTTTGAACATCAGCCTAGTATTGTATAACTGAAAATATGTTATACTTCTGTGAATCCTTGCATGCAAGGATACTCAATAATGAGTCCTTGCAAATCAATTCACAGCTCTCTATCCGAGAAGAGCAGGGATTGATATTGTGGCCCTCAGATTAACCCTGTTACCCCTGCAAATACAATCTCGGAACGAGAGATTCAAAGAGGAGAAGCAAGAATGCCAATCTCCATGAATCCTGTTCTTGCAATGCAACAATGAAAACTAATCTAAATGGCTGTAAAATGCAATAAACCAAACTAATTTATTGAAATGAAAATTAATCTACATGCAATGCCATAAATGAATTATTTTGCAAATTAATCTACTATGAAGATTAAGCTAAAATGTAATATTAAACTATATGCTCTAAAAATAAGATGCTTATATAATCAAACTAATGTAATCTCAAATGATAAAATTCAAATTTGTAGCATAAGTCTGATGTAAAAATTCGTGATTCTTTTGAAATGAGAATGAGAGGGCTCATTTTATAGGAAAAAGTGGAATTGAAGGCAAATTCAGAAGCAATGTGGGATAAATAGAAAAATAGAAACAAATCTTGATTGGAATTCTTTTTTAGTTTATTTCCCTTTTAACTGATTTGTTTCCTTTTTTCATCACGATATTCTTGAGAGGATATTTCATTTATTTTATTTAATTTAAGATGATAATATCTCTTTAAATAAAATAAAATAAGATTATGTAATTTAGAAATGAATATTAATAAAATAGAATAAAATTATTTAATTAAAAATAGATTTAATTAAATAGCATCATTTTATTTAAGTAATATTAACTTCAATTAAATAACATTATTTTATTTATTAAAAGGGATTTATTTCTTTTGATTAAATAAAATTAATGAAGCATTCAAACCTTAGGGAAAATTGAAACATTTGAAATAGCTATGAATTGATTAAGAAATTTGATTTGAAAATGTGACAATCATTGATTCAGAAAGTTGATGTTGACAAATTAAATAAATGGGGCCCAAAGTCTAGGTGACCATTTTAGGTTGCATACATTTGCCCCTCTTTGACTAATGTGAGGTCGACTCGGGATCACATGTAGTCAAAGAATGAAGTTGCAATGTGAGATCGATTTGGGATCACAAAACAACTCAGATGTGAGGTCGACTCGGGATCACATCTGGACAAACATAAACAAAAGGCCTTTGAACATGAGGTCGATTCGGGATCACATCCAAAGTGAGAGATAAGAATCTCAAGCAAGGTTGCCCCAAGAGAAGCAATTGATAAATTGATAAAGTTGAATCAAGGATTGAAGTTTGATAGGTACTGCCCCCTCATGATCGAAATCGAAATGAGATAGAGGAGAAATAATAAATTGAAAAATTTGATCAAATCAAACAAAAGATAAGGTTCTTGATGTAAGATGAAAAATATAAGAATCACAGAACCCAGGTAGATCAGCAAGAAAATTATGCCCTAAGGTTGAATTAGAAGAAAAGAAGTGGGGTGAAATCGAATGGAAGATAGAAGTTTGGAAGAAATGGAAAGAAATGGAAAGAAGGAAGAGAATCTGCCCCAATAAAGAGGATGCATCAAAATCAATCAACTGTTTAAGATAGGGAATTTCGATTGAGATCACGAAAGAAGATAAGGAAATGAAGAACGTGATCACAGTTGATGAAAAATCCACAAGAAAGATGAAGGAAACCCTCTCAAACCCATAATATAGCCTAAAAGTGCAAATTAACATGAAGTCTAAATAATGCAAGCTACATGAAAATGCAAAGGTGTACTTGCAATAGGGTAACATAGGTTTTTGTGTGTTCATCATTCATTAGAGAATGTAAGAGAACTTATTTTCATCATTGGGCCATTATTACCGGACATCGGACAATCACACAATCATCACTAGTCACAAACGCAACTATGAAGATATGAATGTGATTTATATCAGCTTGGAATGTGGAAAGATTCTAACATGAGCATCAAAGACATGAAGGTCAAGATGATTACAATGTTAGCTTACCCAATTTAATGTAGCAAAACCACGCTCGCATCAAGACATAAACGCCAGGATTACCATGAGAATGGTTGTGCAAAAACATTCAAGGATGATGCCATAAATCTCTTTAGTGTGTCAAGGAGACAACACGAGACACTGAAGAGGTTCAAGACAACACCCACAAGCAGAAAGCAAGTAAAAACATGCCCCATGCCCCAAGTCCTCTAGCTATGCATCACAGAGAGACTTATTAGACAAGGACACTCAACGAAAATCAATATCAGTCAGCACACAAAGAAAAGATCATGGCATATCTCAAGCATTAAGTGTTGCAATTAAAAAATTTTAAGTGTGTAAACTGATACTGAGTTCCGAGGATAAGGATCAAATGCTTGCAAGTAGGTAAGATCACATGACCGAACTAGATAAGACCAAACTGATAAGTGTTGAAAAACACACGATGTCAGGGGTTGTGTTGAAAAACACAGTTGGGTTAGTGTTGAAAAACACCGTTTGCGAGGTGTCCTAAAGACAAGCATATCCAAGAGACCAAAGCTAACACAGTGATGCCCCTAGACAAAGACAAAGACCAATTCCAAACCAAGGCAATAAGGACAAGGCATGATGGAGAAAGGCTAAGTGTCGAGGATGCATGCTAATAAATAGGGATGCAAAGGCCTCAAGTAGCGCCTGTTTCCAGGTTTTCACCACTTGGAATAATTTTTTTTTTTATTATTATTTTTTTATTTTTGCTACCAAGGCGCCTGTTTCCAGGTTTTCACCAAGGCACTTTTTTCTTTTTTTATTTTATTTATTTTATTTTTTATTTTTGTATTTTTTCAGCATCATATTTGATTTTTTTTGGATTTTTTGACAATATATCAATTTTTTTTGTAATTTTTTTAGTATCATATATCAATTTTTTTGGAACTTTTTTCAGGGTCATAATTATATACAAAGGATGCCCCCAGACAGAACGGGCATCAAGAATAGAACTTCTTCAGGTGCAAAACATTGATAGGCTCAGGGAGCTGCTCCCCCTCTTCAGTAGATAGTAGATAGGCACCTGTGCCAAAAGCTGCTGTGATGATGTAGGGTCCAAGCCAATTAGGTTCGAATTTTCCCTTCTGTTCTCGGTTCTGTTGGTTCTTAGGATTCTCTCGCAGGACAAGATCTCCTACTTGGAATTCTCTAGGGTGAACCTTTTTGTTGAAGGCTTTGGACATCCGCTTTTGATAGACCCTCATATGGTCAAATGATGCTTTACGCTTCTCATCAAGAAGTTCCAATTCTTGCAATCTCATGGCGTGATAGTCTTCATCTGTAACTAGACCTTTGAGAGAGACCCGAAGTGATGGAATCTCAACCTCTAAAGGTAACACTGCTTCAGCGCCGTATGTGAGGGAAAAAGGAGTAGCCCCAGTTGGAGTACGAATACTCGTTCTATAGGCCCACAGGGCTGGATTTATCTGTAGGTGCCAATCTCTACCATTCTTATGAACTGTTCTGTGCAAAATCTTGAGAATGGTTTTGTTTGAAGCCTCTACCTGACCATTTCCTTGTGGGAAGTAAATGGAGGACCAATGTTGCTTTATCTTAAATCTTTGGCAGAGTTCTTTAAGGTCCTTGTTTTTGAACTAACCTCCATTGTCAGTGATGATCTCAGATGGCACTCCATATCGACAGATGATATGGTTTAAAATAAATAAAGACACTGTCTTGCCTGAGGCAATAGAAAGTGGAACAGCCTCTACCCATTTTGTGAAGTAGTCAGTAGCAGTGATAATGAACTTATGCCCACCTGATGAGTTGGGATGAATCTGCCCAACAAGATCAAAGGCCCATCGCTGAAATGGCCAGTGAGATATAGAAGGAATTAGCTCCCTACCTGGAGCATGTATCAGGTGTCCATGTTTCTGACATTTTTCACAAGACTTAGCAAATGCTACTGCATCTATCTGCATTGTAGGCCAATAGTACCCTGCCCTAAGCAACCTTCTAGCCATGGAAAGACCATTAGAATGTCCTCCACATATGCCCTCTGGATGTCAACTAGCTTTGATCGGATTCCTCCTTTTCTAAGCACCTAAGAAGTGTTCCATCTAGACCCCTCCTATACAAATCACCAGAGATGAGGGAATGGCGAGGCGTTGCGGATAAGGTTTCTTCTTTCAGATCGGTTAAATGTATCGGGGATGATGCCATCACGAAGATATGAGTAAATAGCACCATAGCGGGAGGATTCATGATTGACAAGGGTACAAATGATATGGCTTTCAGGTGAGTCAAATATGGGATATCGTAGCTCTTCCACCAGGAATTCATATCTGGACTCATGTTCCTCTAACTGAAGAAGTGAAGCAAGGGTGGCCATAGCATCAGCTGCTTTGTTCTCAGCCCTAGGGATTTGCTGAAAGGTGACAAAAGTAAAATACCGTCTCAATGAATCAACCATTTTTTTGTAAGGTACCAACTTGTCATCTTTTGTTTGGTATTGTTCATTGACTTGGTTGATGATCAGCTGAGAATCCCCATAGATATGTAGTTCTGTGATATTCCACTCTATGGCCATTTTTAGTCCATTTGTCCATTTTTAGTATCACTTAACAACCTTTTCATACTTCTCAAGAAAACCAACAAGACCTTTATAATCAACTTTCATGTCCTAGCACCATTCACCTTTGCAAACATGGGCCCATTGTCCACCAAGATAGTTGGTTTAGTGAACAAGAAGAGGAGGTTTTTGGGGAATAAATTGAAGAATATTTTTCTATTGGTACGCTTTCATATGATGTGGAAGAGGAAAAAGCATACTTGCAACAAGAGGTTTATGAGCATGATTAGCTAGGAAAGCATTTTGAAGATCATGCAAATGAAGATTTAGCATTATCATTTGTTGAACTTCCTTTTTTTTTTTATGAAGATGAAGGTAGCATACAAATTCCAATTTCATCACAAGTCTTAGAGTAGATAGAAGATAAAAAAGAGCATGAAAAGATCTTATTCTGTGAGGAGACAAATGAGGGTAACCTTGTTTTTCCAGATAGAGATGAAGTTGACACACACAAGGAGGGATGATATGAGGTCAAAATCAGTCCTCTTATACATAAAATCAAGGAAGAGGTTGAAGAAGAATTGTTTTGGGATGATTTGGAGGCATTTTGTTTAAATTTAGATGCTAAGCCTTTAGAAGAGAAAAATAATGAGAAACAGGAGAATAAGGCATAAATATCTATTCCTTTTACAAAACAGTCACAAGAAGTGGTATTCACAAGTTAGTCAAATGATGAGGTAGTAGCCCAGGAGCAAGAAACCAAGAAGGAAAGCTCAATTTTCATCCTTTTATAGGGATGTCCAATCAGGCATTTAGCCAGAATGGAGGCCACCATAGTACCACAAGTCGTGCTTACACCCAAGCATGAAGTTGTAGTTGAAGAAGAATGAATTCAACCTACTTATCCACTTCAAGACATGTATGACCAATATGAAGAGGTAAGTAGGATTTCTTTCATCTTCCAAGAGATATTGTAATAACTAGTTAAATATTCAATATATCTCCACCTTCTCTTTGTTGCTCATAAACATGTGTAGGATTGCAAATTGATGAGAAAAGAAATCTATTTCAAGGAACCAATTAATGGTTTTTTTTGAGTAAGTCGTTTTATTTTTGTTAGTGTAGGTTTGAATAGATTTTTCTTTCAAATCAATAAGTGTTGATGCAAAATGTTAGTTTATCTTTTCTCTGAGTATTGAAGCATAGTTAATTATGTGTTAGTTAGTTGTCCCTGAGGTGTTAACAGTTGTTTGTTGGGTCTATTTTTTTAGTTTGTCTCAATTATTTTGACTCCTATTCCCAATAGATATGCAAGGCTACTAGTCTTAGAAGTTTTATCCAACAAAATCCCTTTAGAGGTCACCAAAAGTGTTAGCATATTTTTTCCTATGGCTTAAATCACCCTTAAAAAGTTGTTTAAAAAGTATTGGCATAATTTTTTTTAAAATTTTGAAGGGAAAGAGAGCTTGTTAAAATATTTTCCCATGTTAACATTCTAAACTCCACGTGCAAGAGATTTTAGAGGGGAGCAATTTTGGTCAAAATTTTGGGTTTCACTTGACCAAGTCGAGCTATTAGGGCTTTACTTACTCTTTCCTTGCACAAAGTTTACAAACTACCATGGTGGCCAAGACTATTTCAAACACCATTTTGAAGAAGAAAACATGGAGTTTTAATTTTTTTGACACTTAGCTTATAAGTTGCATAGGTATGAAACATGGGATTACTATTTTCTTCCACTTATTAGCTTTAAAGGAAATATCTTGAGGTAGTTAGAGGTGATGAGGAATAACATGCAAATTTTTCAAAATCATGGAAATCATTGATGGAGTCTTGGAGATCATGTTTTTTTAGCCCATACAAAAATATGTATGTGGAAGAGTAAGAGATAAATATTGATTATCACAAGGAATAAAGGGGTAGCCATCTATTATAGGAACAAAATTTCTTAATCTTGGTGAACATGTGTTACCTATGGAGAATACAAATAAAAAATACAAAGTTCCTGTATTGTCATTTAAAATCCCGAGTTTAGTTAATTTAATTGACACTAAGGTAACAAATGTAATTTCGCCTTCTAGTGTTGTTAGTGGAAATAAAAAATACAGGTTATTGAAGACCAAGATATTTAAAAATAGGAATTAGGAGTTTGTCATGTGTCATGTATAGGATTACTATGGAGCAATGTAACTAACAATTTTGAAGGGAATTGGTTTGTATGACAAAAGGCAGAGCACAAGTTTTGAAGACCTCTATGCAAGGATAGTCACAATCATAGACATGATTAGAAGTAAAATAATCCAAGATAAATGAGATGCTTGTAGTTGATAAAATTGTTGCTAAGGACATTTAGCTATGACCTATAATAATGAAATTTTATGTAGTCATTGATGGACATAATTGAAGGGGACAATGATCATGATAATCATTAGCCTTATGTTGAAGCCATGTAATATTTGTTCTTAAAATGTAAAAATATTGTTGAATCCCTATTTGGTATAGAAAAAGGGAAAGGGTTTTAAAAGGTTCTTGGATTAGTCAACTTTGTCGGATTACAATCATGTCAAAGAGTCCCCACTCACAGTTGAACAACAAGTTTCAAACATCATGCAATAATTCATTCAAAGAGTTGCAATGCCGGGAAGATAAGAATTGGTAGTGCATCTCATTTTCTTGATGTGGAATAAAAAAACTAGACATAAGTATGGTCCATCTCTACTTTTAGGGAGATTGAAGTTGATAATGTTGTAGATGCAACAATGGATAAAGGGAATAGTTAGAGTGAAAATGACTAGGGAAATCATAACTACATAATAGTGTTGTGAAAAAGGAGGAATCACAAGAAGAAAATCTAAGATAGAGGGTTTCAGGATGATTAGATAAAAATTCAAGTAGTTAGATGGGTTTCCTTAAAATTTCTTTGGTTTTCAAGTTCATTTAGATAATATAAAAAATCAAAGAAAGAAAGGCTAGATATCTCTATTTTGGAGGCTTATTTTTATGATATAAATGGAGCTTCACAAGATATTTCCCTAATAATTTCCCCTTGGTAAATGATTACATTGGGAATGTGTCACAAAGTTTTTAGCAACCCCAATTGGCTACAAAAGTAATTTTTTTGTAATTCAAGAGCACTATGCAAATAGTGTTCTAAAATACTGGGATTGTTTTATGGTAGCTATGTTGATATTTACATGGGTTGTTATAACAATTAATCATAGCTTCTTATAACCATCTATGGTACCATCTATAATGTCTACACATCTTCAACCATCTTGCATGAATTTTGAAAATTCTACATGTGCACTTGTATTTCCATAATGCAATAACTCACTTTGCTCATGATGAATTAGTGTTTCTTCACAAAAATGTGTGTTTCTTATCATAGCAGCTCTAGGTTGTAATAAATCCATTCCATACTATAATATCTAAATCCATTGCATTCTTACGACAAAGGAATTTTTGATTTTGTGTTACTGGTCTATGATCATACAAGGGGTAGCATGGTCATTAAATGAGAAAAAAATCATGAATAAAAGATTATTTTAAGAGATAAAGGGGAAAAAGACTACATGACCAAGAGATTGGTGATATGATTAGTTGTATGGTGGTGAAAGAGTGCACTAAAATTAGAGACAACAATAAAAAAGAAATCATATAAATATGGATTAGATGCCTAAGAAAAGGCAGACAACTATGTGGCAATGTCAAGTGACAAATGATGATAAGACATCACAACAAGTTGGAGGGTTTGATGGAAAAAACTCTCAAAGATGAATGCTAAACTTCAAGGTACAAAGTCCATGAAACTTGTTCCGTAATAGGCTTATGTTGATGCACAAAGGATATGAGCTATATTTGAGAGGCCTCAGTATAGCAATGTGTGTATTGATAAGGAACCAACTCAAGAAGGTAACTGTTGCATTGATTTTGTATTATAGGCTTAGTATAGATTATAATTTTTCTATGAAACCAATGTTAATAAGATGCCTGCATATCACATCACACATAGCACAAAATTTTATAGAGGATTCTACTTTCCCTGCCCACATACCCTTGAAAAAAGTCTCAGGATATTTGTTGCATACATGTACATACCTATTTTTCACTTTTGGAGAGCTTGGGTGTTTATTTCATCTAGATGTTTTATAGATAATTGTAAAGCCACTGGTCCTAATTTGTATATTTTATGAGATTAGACTCATGAGATATGACATGGATAAGGTTTTTTAAAGTCTTATGGATGGCCTTTGGTATCTAGATATAAGCTACCCATACATGGTCATCTTGTATCATATTTATATTTTCTATTCTCATCTTCAAAGAAGGAAAGTCACAGAGTAGGACAATCATTGCAATTGATGGAGAAGAGCCAACCTTATAGTTTGTTTAAAAACAACATTAGAAGGAGACTTCTAAGACACCTAGAATTCTTTTTTGTTAAAGGAAAATCAATATAAAATACCACAGTGTATGAGCATACTTTAAGGGAGAAAAGAGAGATCTTGTGATAAGAAGAAGTTGAAAGTGTAAAAGGATAGTTTATAGTGCAAGATTGACAACACATTTCAAGGAAAGTTCAAAAGATAAGAGTGAATAGTTTACAAATGATATCCTCCAATCTGCATGTATCATGAAGAATTCAAGGACCTAAAGTGAACTTGAGGGATTAAAAGAGAAATAAATGATACTATTAAAATAAAGACCTTTGTATCAAATCAAAAATAAAATCATGGTGATAGGTGAACAATACATGAAAGGACAAAGCATGAAACTTACAAAATTATATGCAAGAAACCTTCTAAGGGACTGTGCAAGAAATGAGGTCCGAGCAAGAATGTTGTGAATGTACAAAGGTCTATGCATGCATCAACAAAGGATAGTTCAAAGAGCTTGTAAAATAGGAAGAATATAGTAGTATAGTTGATCTGTGCAAGGAAAGAATCTTGTGCAAAGATAAAAGTATGAGAAAAGAAATGTAGTATTGTCCTATGTTCAAAACACAATGAATAAGAAAGAGTAGCAATAGAGCAACCTTCAAGAGGAAATTTCACATGTCATTCTGAGAACCTTCATGAGGACAACCAATCACAAGGAAAAGGTACTAATAGGGATGACAGGTTCAAGAATTTATAATGAATTAAGTTAGAACAACAACTCCTTTTGACAATAGGAAAATGTTTTAGGGATAGTGCAATGGCATGATCATGAGCTTGGAAGGTAAGTCAATGGACTAATGAAGAGAGGTCATATAGTGAAGAAGATATTCCAATGAATAGTACATGCCCAAATGATAGTGATTAATCCATTCAAGGGGCATAGTAAAAATGGAAACTCCTTATGACAATGAGAATTCAAGAAGTTAGTGACAGTCCTATAAAGTATAAAGGTAGGAGAAGACAAGTGGTAGTAAGAATATAAGGTGACAGTGGTTGTAGCTTGTTTGAAAGTATAAAGACAAATGACACACATGTCCCATGCCTAGGAATAATTTTAACTATTTCAATCCTGTTTTCACTTGCTCTATAAGTAGTTGAAGGATTTATGAACAGTTGCAAGCATCTAGGGCATTGAATGAGCTGTGCAATAGTTGGATCATATCTAGGAGGTAGTTTTGATTTAGTTTTAAGTATCTCCAATTATTTAGGAGCTATCTAAGGAGCCTTTGATGGTGGACAAGGTCAAGGTAAGAAGTTTTCTTCACTTAAACACCTTTTTGGAGCAATTTTGGGGGCTAGAAAATAGGGATGATAGTGTTGGACGCCCAAGGAGTTTGACCCAACAAACAAAAGCAAGCACATATTCTTATTTTGTATCAACTATTGAGAAACTTATAAGGAATCCTAAGGGTAGTTCCCTCACTAGTTCTTTTCTTTCTTAGCTTGGTATTGTAACTGGCTTTCAAGATCTTTCTAGCTAGAGCACTAAATGTTACACATTTTCAAGCCTACATAATTTTTTGTAAACACTTTTCAATCAATAAATTTAAGCATTTTATCCTTCTCAAAAGATGTTTTATTGTTTGTAATCAAATGATTGATGCAATCTCTTATGATTTATGTGATAATAATTGATTTTGTGTCTCATTATAAACAACTTTAGGAAGAATATATATGCATTGTTGTAGGTTTTAGGTTGTGTAAATGATGCAAATAGTTTAAAGTTGTGAAGATATAGTAGCTTTTTTTCCTCCTAGGATTGTGAGCATCATAACCTTCTTATGAAATATTGATGCAAGGTCATATAAAACCTCTGCTTTATGCATAAATGGATCTTATCATTGATCAAATGTGTGTACAAAGGTAGTTTAGCAGGTCTCAAAGAATATTGGTGCATCACCTTATTAGAGTTTAGGTTTTCATTCCGTGTTTTCCTTCTCTCTTTTCTTTGCAAGAAAAAGTAGCATAGTTCAGATTAGGTGAAGTTATAGGGGAATTGACCCTCTCTAGAGGTTGATCCTCATCGTCTAAGCCCACACTTAGGGAGATCATCCCATGTTCCATGAGGTGGCTGAGTGATTTTAGCAGCTAACAAGGATGCACACTTCTGTGACAACAAGTACTAATCTTGTGTTTTTTTGTGTTCCTTTTTGTGTGTCTTCTTCATGTTTACATCATTTTTACATTGTTCTTGTTTTCATTTTGTTGTCATATTTATGTTCCATCATGTCACGTGTTTTTTCAGCATGTATGCTTTTTTTTTTGACATGTATGTTTTCTTGCTACATTTCATACATGTGTGTGTTCCTTTGCACTTATGTTGGTTTTCTATGGTATCTTTGATTTTGGGGGCTTGGCCATAACCCTTGATCCTTAGTTATCTTATCTCTTCAACATTTGTACATGTGAACCCCTCTTGACATATATTTCTCTACTTTAGTGTGAGTTTGAGTGTAAATTCATACTCTCACTAAAGTGGGGGATAAATGTAGTGTTGGAAGTTGTCACCCTTAACAATTTCATATCATTTTTTTCTCCCCCTTAATTTATTTTGGGTCTCTAATTTCCTAAATTATGCATTCTAAGGCCTATTTTTATTGTTTTCCAAAGGATTGCAAGTATTGAATAAATGTAGGTGATTAATGTTTTGATCCCAACACTAAATGTCCTAGTAGATAGGGATAGAACCCATACGCCCATGGGTGTATGGATCCCTCTATCTTGTTGAGGACCAATTTTTAATATGTTATTGGCAATATTTTAACATTTAGAATTCAAATTTCAAGTGTTGGCTTTTGGAATATAATTTTTAGGAAATTGGAACAATTTCATATAAATACCTAGTTATCTTATCATTTTGAACTCCATCTAGCACTAAGTACACTATTGAGCAAATACTATTGTCAAGAGAAAGTCAAGAGTAGCATTTCAGAGCTTTATTGTAGTAATTCAAGATCCAACGTCATGTCAAAGTTTATGTGTGTTCATGTTTTGTGAATGCTAACTATTTTATAGGTCTCCAAAGCACTCAAGCATTCAAGAAAAACAAGGTCCAAATCCTTGAGGTGATGCGCATGACTTCAGTCCTTCAAGGAAGCCATTGAACAGTGGTGAGTTGTAGTACTTTGTGATTTCATCATTCCTTCCTTTCAGTTATCATTTCTATCATCAACATTTCCATTGTGTAAGTGGAAACACTTACATGGTGTTTGATTGAGGCAAGCTCCTAAAATGGCCTAACATTTCTTCTCTTTGTAAATGTGTAGGTTATAGGATTGAAGAGAATTGAAAGAATATTGAAGGAAAATTTCCCATTATTGCATTTCAAGCCCTAAAAGTTTTCAAGCCATATAAACTCAACTACAAAATTATCTGTTGGGATTCTGATAACTTTACAATCAAGAAATAGAAGATGAAATCCAATATTAGAGGACTACAAAATCAATTTGAAGACCTACTATCAAGGATCCATACACCCCTAGGTGTCTAAGTCCTTTGCATGCTAGATCCAACTTTTGGTGAAAAGAGCACAATCTCCATTACTTGTCACATTTGCTTGCAATTCACTGTTTTAGTTTGTGTGTTTCAAAAATATTACACTTATCATATTAGGTCATATAGCTTAATTAGGTCAACCATTCTATATCATTTCCCATCCATTTCTAGGGCCCTAAGAGTGTAGATCTAAGTTTTCTTGGCTCACCTTTATGGTTGAAAGTCAATATATTCACCTTGTTGATCTATATTCAAATGTACCTTTGAAAAAGGACCATAAAGCAACCCTAGGTTTAGACATTGAACTTAGAGTTCCCCTTTTCTATGTTATAGGTGTCAAGAATACTCTTTGCAAGATTTTAGAGTGCTTTCAGTGCTAGTAAAATCTACTATTCACTTTTTATTAGTCAAAGTTGTAGTTCACAACACTATATTTAAGTCTGGAATGAATTTATGAAACCTACATCATATGTGTTTCAATTTGGGGTGTGTTTCCTTTTTAGGGTTGTTGTTGGCAACACAAGGGCAGACAACTAAGAGGGGGGGTGAATCACTTGTCACCAAATTTCAAACTTATTAGACTTATTAATCCTTATTCTTAGATCTAACTAATATCAATGAAAACTTGAATTAACAGCATATCAGAAACACACATAACACCAAGATTTTTATGTGGAAACCCTATTAGGGGAAAAACCATGGTGGAGTTCAATCCACAAGATTATACCCTATTAAAAGTATAATAAAAATAAATGGGGAATGCACACACATTCAAGCACATTTCCTAGAGCTCACTGTTCAATTACAAAGGAAGACACACTATCTTATAGAAAGATTCAGATTACAACCATCAGGATTTTGAACTGGGAAAATAACATCTTCTAATGCCTGATTACAGTTCTGATTAAGCACATGAACACTTCTTCACTCTTCTTCACTTTTCTTCACACTTTGCTCTGCCTTCGAATGATTTGAACAATATTCACACACACACATAAGCACACCCTTGCACACTTCAATTCAAATAAACAATCGCTCTTATATATCCGCAACATAAAATTTCATTTGCTACAAGTCGGCCACAAGGAAATAGTAAAATGAATAAAACTGTCAGAGCACACTCTAGAAACATCCACAAAAATTAAAAAAAATTAGAGAAGCATCCACAACAACTGAATTAACTGGAATCACATAATCTTCAATCAGAAACACCAACTGAAGCAACAAAAAATTGTCAGAATGCAAATCTTCATAACTCAATCAAATCTTCATGTGAATCTTGGAAACTCAATGTGGATAAAATAGATACACTTAGTAGCAAACCCTTTAGTCCACAACCTCTGATCAAAAACGTATGAAACTCGC
Organism: Sequoia sempervirens; assembly: GCA_007258455.2. Classification (NCBI taxonomy): domain Eukaryota; kingdom Viridiplantae; phylum Streptophyta; class Pinopsida; order Cupressales; family Cupressaceae; genus Sequoia; species Sequoia sempervirens. The sequence continues at coordinate 43,659 of VDFB02127512.1, forward strand.
CAACAGACAAAACATCACTTCACCACTAGCAACCTACAACTCATTTATTACAATTTTCTTAATATCCTCAGCATATACAGCTTCAAATGCACTAATGCTAATAGTGTTGACATCAATGACAACCACATATCAGCAACACAACCAAAACATCCAACAATCTCCCCCTTTGGCATTGATGGCAACACATGATGTGAAAAACACCGTCAATGCAACTATCTCTTAACATTTACTCCCCCTTAGTTTCTGAATCTTTTTCTCCTCGATTCTTTCACATGATCTTCTCCCCAAAGGCTCTTTTCCCTAGATAATCACCATTTTTTCACATTACTCTTCTCCCCCTTTGACATCAATGACAAAGATCTCTAAGCTCTGAACCACATATCTAAATTTTGAACCATCTGACTACTCCCCCTGAGTAGCAGCCACCACAACATCAATCCAAAAAAAGATATGATCATGAAATGCATGGACTGATGCAATGCAATGCATCCTTATTTATGATTAGGAGGGGTAATCACCCCTAACTTCCCTCTGAGATACTCAAAAGTATCCTTATGCAATGACTTTGTAAAGATATTTGCAATTTGCTCCTTAGTAGGCACATACTCCAATCTGACTTCCTTTTCACTTACCTTTTCTCTCAAAAAGTGAAACTTGATAGATATATGCTTGGTTTTTGAATGCAACACTAGATTCTTAGAAATATTAATGGCACTTGAATTATCACAAAATATAGCAATAGGCTCATTATACACAACTCTGATATATTTTAGCATTTGCTTCATCCACAATATTTGAGTACAATTGTTAGCAACAACAATGTATTCGGCCTCTACAGTAGATAAAGAAATGACATTCTACTTTTTACTTAACCATTAGATTAGCTTTTTACCCAAGAAAAATGCACCACCACTTGTACTTTTTCTGTCATCCACATCTCCTGCCCAATCAACATCAGTAAAGGCACTCAAGGTAAGATCATTATCTTTAGCATACCATAGACCAAATTCAATTGTTCCCTTCAAGCATCTAAAAATTCTCTTAACAACAGTCACATGAGATTCCTTAGGATCGACTTGAAATCTAGCAACAATACATATAACATTCATGATATCAGGTCTAGTTTGAGTCAAATAAAGCAATCCATCAATCATTGATCTATATCTAGTCTAATTTTCCTTTGGAGAATCATCATCTGTTGTCAACTTGCATCTGGTCACCATGGGTGTACCAACTGCCTTTGAATATTCCATGCCAAACTTCTTCAGCAATTCCTTCACATACTTGGACTAAGATATAAAAACCCCTTTATCTAACTGAGTAATTTGCAATCCCAAAAATAATTTCATCTCACCAATCATTGACATCTCAAACTCACTCTTCATCTCATTAGAAAACTTGATGCACAAACCATCATCTCCAAAAATGATATCATCAACAAAAACTTCCACAATCAAATCTTTATCATCATTCTTGAAATACAAATAGTATACTATCAACAATACCTTTGTTAAATCCAAGCTTCAACAAATACTTGTCCAATCTAGCATACCATGCTCTAGGGGCTTGCTTAAGTCCATATAGTGCTTTATTCAATTGACAAACCATATCTCCCTTATCGACCAATTAAAATCGCTCCGGGGTTGCTCAATATACACTTCTTCCAATTTTCCATTTAGAAAAGCAGACTTGACATCCATCTGATAAACCTTGTAATTTTTGTAAGCAACATAAGCAAGAAATAGTTTCACAGCTTCAATCCTAGCAACAGGGGAAAAAATTTCTTCAAAATAAATTCCTTCCATCTGTGAATATCCTTTGCATACCAGTCTTGCTTTGTTTCTAACCACATCACCTTGCTCTTTCAATTTGTTTCTAAAGACCCATTTAATTCCAATTAGGTTTTTATCCTTAGGTCTAGGAACAAGAATCCATGTATCATTTTTCTCAATTTGATGTAGCTCTTCTTTCATTGCTTCAACCCAATTTTCATCTTTGCATGATTCATTCATACTAGTAGGATCAGTCTTTGAAATCAAGCAATACTCTTCTGCAATTTTTCTCCTAGTCTGGACACCTTTACTCTTATCACCAATAATTTGATCTTCTGAATGATTCAATCTTACATACCTTGGAGTCTTCTTAGAATGTTCTTGAACTTCAAGATCTTGTGTTCTCTCTTCCGTAACTTCACTAGTTTCTTCTTCCTCTTGATTGTCCTAATTCACCGAAGTGATTTGCACTTGATTTGAAGTTTGACCTTTATTTGTACTATCATTCTGATCATCAAAATCATATCCAGAGGTTCTGGATGGTCTAGCAATGTCTTCATCAACCTTAACATTTGCACTTTCAACTATTTTCTTCAATCTCTTATTGTAACACCAGTAGGCCTTATTTTTAGTAGAATAACCCAAAAAGATTCCTTCATCACTCCTAGCATCAAACTTTCCTATGTCTTCATCTCTTCTGATATAGAATCTACTCCCAAATATTTTGAAATATCTAACAATAGGCTTATGACCAGTCGATAGCTCAAAAGGGGTCTTACCAATATCACCTTTGATTTTTGCCTTGTTGAGAATATACACAATAGTACTCATAGCTTCTCTCCAATAGATATGAGGGACATTTCCTTCCAACATCATGGTTCTAGCAGCATCTTGAACTATTTTGTTCATCCTTTCCACAACTCCATTTTGCTGAGGGGTCCATGATGTAGATAATTGTCTCTTTATTCCATGTTCATCACAAAAAGAATTAAACTAACTAGAAGTGAATTCACCACCTCTATCTGATCTCAGACATTTAATCTTCAGACCAGTCTCTATCTCAACCATAGCCTTAAAGATCTTGAACTTTTCTAGTGCTTCAGATTTCTCCCTTAAGAAAGTAGCCCACATCATTCTTGAATAATCATCAATAAGCAACATGAAATACTTGTAACCTTGTGAACTTCTAATTCTAGAGGAACCACACAAATCAGTATGAACAAGCTCCAACAATTCATTTGAACAATGCTATTTGCTTCGAAATGAAACTCTAGTTTGCTTTCCCAACTAACATTCCTTGCAGATGGCATTAGTAGGTTTTACCAACTTAGGTAGATTTCTCACAACCTTAGTATAACTTATCTTGACAATGTTATCAAATTTAACATGACACACTCTCGTATGCCACAACCCACTTTCATCAACTTGAGCAATCAAAATTTTTTACTAGAAACATTTAGATGAAAGATATTACCTCTTGTTTTTGTACTTGATACAATCACATTTCCAGATCATCCCAACATTTTTCACTTTCCATCCTTGAACTGAAGATTGCAACCCTTATCAACCATCTGTCTAACACTTAAAAGATAATGCTTCAAGCCTTCCACATACAAAACATCATCAGTATTATTCTTACAATAAAGAGAAATGCATCCTCTACCACGAATCACACCAGCTGTGTTATCACCAAATCTCACAACACCACCATCATAATTTTCCATGCTCTCAAACTTACTTTTATTTCCTGTCATATGATGTGAACATCCACTATCAATCACCCATTCATCTTTCTCTTCAACTAGAGCAGCTAGGGCTTTCTCCACATTTGTACAATTAGCAGATTTAGTAGATACATGATTATTTTCCATGATAGCAATAAATACCCATCCGTATTCACCTTTATCAGATTCATCATCTGTCACACCTTCATCAGCAACATAGTAACACTTATTTTGAAATTTATGCTTGTTATATCTTGGTTTAGAATCTCTTTCTGGACACCTTGATGTAAAATGACTTATCTTATTGCAAGAAAAACATTTAAGAGGCAATTTTCCTTCATACTTACTTTTTCCTCTTGGTACTCTTTTGACAATAAATGCTTCCAACTCTTCTAGCTCTCTTTCTTCTTCAATCTGTCTGATTTCATCCTCATACTTGAATGTATTTCTAGATGAACTCTCACCTGGATCATATCTCTATCTAACTCTTCTGGAAGTAGTAGCCTTAAATACAAATTCAACCTTAGGAAGGGCATCACCAAATTTTCTCAACTCAAAAGTAGTCAACTTACCAACCAACATATCTCTGGTTATATTTGTTATAGTTTGGAGTTCTTCAATAACACTAGCTTTGACTTAATAAGCAGTAGGAAAGGATCTAAGCACTTTAGCAACAATCTCTGATTCTTCCAACTTTCCACTAGCACATTTGATACCACACACAAGTTCATTCACTCTTTACATGAAAGTAGTAAAATTTTCATCAGCACCCATTCTGAACATTTCATATTTCCCTTTCAGACTATGCAACTTAGAAATCTTCACATTAGCATCACTTCATACAAATTTTCCAACTTTTTCCAGATCTCATAAGAAATCTTCAGATCCATAACATTTGTCATCTTAGTATCAGTTAAAGCACTCAACAATGCTTCCTTAGCCCAGATATTATACTCAGCATCCCTGATTTCATCAGAAGTAGTAGGAACATTTGGTGGTATAAAAAAATATTACTTGTAATGCTTTAATAGGGTTCACCAATGCATCTTAGATGGCACTCCATTCGAGTCTTCCACAAAGAATAATTTGTTCCATCAAATCTCAAACTATCCTTCTTGTATGTCACCATCCCAGATCACCTCAAGCTATTAAACTTCTTTCAAGGAACCTGCTCTGATACCAATTGTTGGCAACACAAGGGCCGACAATTGAGAGGGGGGGTGAATTAGTTGTCACCAAATTTAAAAATGATTAGACTTATTAATTCTTATTCTAAGATCTGATCAATATCAATGAAAGAATGAATCAACAACACATCAAAAACACACATAACACCAAGATTTTTACGTGGAAACCCTGTGAGGGGAAAAACCATGGTGGAGGTCAATCCACAAGATTATACCCTGTTATAAGTATAAGAAAAATAAATGGGGAATGCACATGCATTCAGGCACACTTCCTAGATCTCACCGCTCAATTAAAAAGGAAGACACATTGTCTTACAGAAAGATTTAGATTACAACCATCCTGATTTTGAACTGAGAAAATAACATCTACTAATGCTTGATTATAGTTCTAGTTAAGCACATGAACACTTCTTCACTCTTCACTTTTCTTCACACTCTCCTCTGCCTTCAAATGATTTGAATAGTATTCACACACACACAGAAGCACACCTTTGCACACTTCAATTCGAATAAAAAATTGATCTTATATATCCACAACATGAAATTTCATTCACTACAAGTCTGCCACAAAGAAATAATAAAATGAATACAAACTGTCAGCCCAAAACAATAGATAATTTTCAATGCGAATCAACCAAGGTTGGCCACAACATAGTGAAGACCCAAATCAACATTTACAACACAAAAAAACTTCAATTAATTTTTCCTCAAAGATCCACAACACGCTTCAACACCCTGTCAGCCAAGAACATGAAAAAATGAACACACAAGAGAAAATTGCCATCCACGAGCACAACGATCAATGCAGGCATGCAACAAAGATAGAGCATGATCTAGAAACATCCACAAACATTATGAAACATCAGAGAAGCATCTGCAACAACTAAATTAATTGGAATCACATAATCTTCAATCAAAAACACCAACTGAAGCAACATAAAAACTATTAGAATGCAAATCTTCATAACTCGATCAAATCTTCATGCAGATCTCTGAAACTCAACGTGGATAAACTAGATACACTTAGCAACAAACCCTTTAGTCCACAACCTCTAATCAACAATTTACATAACTCATTGATAGATAGAACATCACTTCACCACTGACAACCTAAAACTCATTTATTACAATTTTCTCAATATCCTCAACATATACAACTTCAAATGCAATAATGCTAATAGTGTTGACATCAATGAAAACCACATATCAACAACACAACCGCAACATCCAATAGTTGTATCAAAAAATAGAGGAGTTTTTATTGTTTTATCTAAGTGCATCAATTTTTTTTGACAGTATGATAGTTGTTATAGAATGTTATCAATTCTACATCAACCTCTTGTATCAACTATTGGAGTTATTCTTCATGTTGGGTACTTGAATATATTTTATCAATGTTATTTGGTCTCATTCTAGATGTATCACTCTAATTTTGTAACTAGAGCTTTTTATCAATATATAAAAATAATTTACTTCCTCAAATATTAATTTGTAATGCATTTTATATATATCTTTTAAACTTTGGATGGTATTATTG